>CAXHJY010000487.1:0-43229 GCA_964016885.1 Eledone cirrhosa | reverse complement strand
AGCTTAGCTTAGCTTAGGATAGCGTAGCTTAGCTTAGCTTAGGATAGCTTAGCTTAGCTTAGCTTAGGATAGCTTAGGATAGCTTAGGATAGCTTAGCTTAGCTTAGCTTAGGATAGCTTAGCTTAGCTTAGCTTAGGATAGCTTAGCTTAGCTTAGCTTAGGATAGCTTAGCTTAGCTTAGGATAGCTTAGCTTAGCTTAGCTTAGGATAGCTTAGCTTAGCTTAGCTTAGGATAGCTTAGCTTAGCTTAGCTTAGGATAGCTTAGCTAAGCTTAGCTTAGGATAGCTTAACTTAGCTTAGGATAGCTTAGCTTAGCTTAGCTTAGGATAGCTTAACTTAGCTTAGGATAGCTTAACTTAGCTTAGCCTAGGATAGCTTAGCTTAGCTTAGCTTAGGATAGCTTAGCTTAGCTTAGGATAGCTTAGCTTAGCTTAGGATAGCTTAGCTTAGCTTAGCTTAGGATAGCTTAGCTTAGCTTAGCTTAGCTTAGGATAGCTTAACTTAGCTTAGCTTAGGATAGCTTAGCTTAGCTTAGCTTAGGATAGCTTAGCTTAGCTTAGGATAGCTTAGCTTAGCTTAGCTTAGGATAGCTGAGCTTAGCTTAGGATAGCTTAGCTTAGCTTAGCTTAGGATAGCTTAGCTTAGCTTAGCTTAGGATAGCTTAGCTTAGCTTAGCTTAGGATAGCTTAGCTTAGCTTAGGATAGCTTAGCTTAGCTTAGCTTAGGTTAGCTTAGCTTAGCTTAGCTTAGGATAGCTTAACTTAGCTTAGCTTAGGATAGCTTAGCTTAGCTTAGCTTAGGATAGCTTAGCTTAGCTTAGGATAGCTTAGCTTAGCTTAGCTTAGGATAGCTTAACGTAGCTTAGCTTAGGATAGCTTAGCTTAGCTTAGGATAGCTTAGCTTAGCTTAGGATAGCTTAGCTTAGCTTAGGATAGCTTAGCTTAGCTTAGCTTAGCTTAGGATAGCTTAGCTTAGCTTAGGATAGCTTAGCTTAGCTTAGCTTAGGTTAGCTTAGCTTAGCTTAGGATAGCTTAGCTTAGCTTAGCTTAGGATAGCTTAGCTTAGCTTAGCTTAGGATAGCTTAGCTTAGCTTAGCTTAGGATAGCTTAGCTTAGCTTAGGATAGCTTAGCTTAGCTTAGCTTAGGATAGCTTACCTTAGCTTAGCTTAGGATAGCTTAGCTTAGCTTAGCTTAGGATAGCTTAGCTTAGCTTAGGATAGCTTAGCTTAGCTTAGGATAGCTTAGCTTAGCTTAGGATAGCTTAGCTTAGCTTAGCTTAGGATAGCTTAGCTTAGCTTAGCTTAGGATAGCTTAGCTTAGCTTAGGATAGCTTAGCTTAGCTTAGCTTAGGATAGCTTAGCTTAGCTTGGGATAGCTTAGCTTAGGATAGCTTAGCTTAGCTTAGCTTAGGATAGCTTAGCTTAGCTTAGCTTAGGATAGCTTAGCTTAGCTTAGGATAGCTTAGCTTAGCTTAGGATAGCTTAGCTTAGCTTAGCTTAGGATAGCTTAGCTTAGCTTAGCTTAGGATAGCTTAGCTTAGCTTAGCTTAGGATAGCTTAGCTTAGCTTAGCTTAGGATAGCTTAGCTTAGCTTAGGATAGCTTAGCTTAGCTTAGCTTAGGATAGCTTAGCTTAGCTTAGCTTAGGATAGCTTAGCTTAGCTTAGCTTAGGATAGCTTAACTTAGCTTAGGATAGCTTAACTTAGCTTAGCTTAGGATAGCTTAGCTTAGCTTAGTTTAGGATAGCTTAGCTTAGCTTAGGATAGCTTAGCTTAGCTTAGCTTAGGATAGCTTAGCTTAGCTTAGCTTAGGATAGCTTAAGTTAGCTTAGCTTAGGATAGCTTAGCTTAGCTTACATTAGGTTAGCTTAGCTTAGCTTAGCTTAGGATAGCTTAGCTTAGCTTAGCTTAGGATAGCTTAGCTTAGCTTAGCTTAGGATAGCTTAGCTTAGCTTAGGCTAGCTTAGCTTAGCTTAGTTTAGGATAGCTTAGCTTAGCTTAGCTTAGGATAGCTTAGCTTAGCTTAGCTTAGGATAGCTTAGCTTAGCTTAGCTTAGGATAGCTTAGCTTAGCTTAGCTTAGGATAGCTTAGTATAGCTTAGCTTAGGATAGCTAAGCTTAGCTTAGCTTAGGATAGCTGAGCTTAGCTTAGGATAGCTTAGCTTAGCTTAGCTTAGGATAGCTTAGCTTAGCTTAGCTTAGGATAGCTTAGCTTAGCTTAGCTTAGGATAGCTTAGCTTAGCTTAGGATAGCTTAGCTTAGCTTAGGTTAGCTTAGCTTAGCTTAGCTTAGGATAGCTTAACTTAGCTCAGCTTAGCATAGCTTAGTTTAGCTTAGCTTAGGATAGCTTAGCTTAGCTTAGGATAGCTTAGCTTAGCTTAGGATAGCTTAGCTTAGCTTAGCTTAGGATAGCTTAACGTAGCTTAGCTTAGGATAGCTTAGCTTAGCTTAGGATAGCTTAGCTTAGCTTAGGATAGCTTAGCTTAGCTTAGGATAGCTTAGCTTAGCTTAGCTTAGGATAGCTTAGCTTAGCTTAGCTTAGGATAGCTTAGCTTAGGATAGCTTAGTTTAGCTTAGCTTAGGATAGCTTAGCTTAGCTTAGCTTAGGATAGCTTAGCTTAGCTTAGGATAGCTTAGCTTAGCTTAGGATAGCTTAGCTTAGCTTAGCTTAGCTTAGGATAGCTTAGCTTAGATTAGCTTAGGATAGCTTAGCTTAGCTTAGGATAGCTTAACTTAGCTTAGCTTAGCTTAGCTTAGCTTAGGATAGCTTAGCTTAGCTTAGCTTAGGATAGCTTAGCTTAGCTTAGCTTAGGATAGCTTAGCTTAGCTTAGCTTAAGATAGCTTAGCTTAGCTTAGGATAGCTTAGCTTAGCTTAGGATAGCTTAGCTTAGCTTAGCTTAGGATAGCTTAGCTTAGCTTAGGATAGCTTATCTTAGCTTAGCTTAGGATAGCTTAGCTTAGCTTAGCTTAGGATAGCTTAGCTTAGCTTAGGATAGCTTAGCTTAGCTTAGCTTAGGATAGCTTAGCTTAGCTTAGCTTAGGATAGCTTAGCTTAGCTTAGCTTAGGATAGCTTAGCTTAGCTTAGGATAGCTTAGCTTAGCTTAGCTTAGGATAGCTTAACTTAGCTTAGCTTAGGATAGCTTAGCTTAGCTTAGCTTAGGATAGCTTAGCTTAGCTTAGCTTAGGATAGCTTAGCTTAGATTAGCTTAGGATAGCTTAGCTTAGCTTAGGATAGCTTAACTTAGCTTAGGATAGCTTAGCTTAGCTTAGGATAGCTTAGCTTAGCTTAGCTTAGGATAGCTTAGCTTAGCTTAGCTTAGGATAGCTTAGCTTAGCTTAGGATAGCTTAGCTTAGCTTAGCTTAGGATAGCTTAGCTTAGCTTAGCTTAAGATAGCTTAGCTTAGCTTAGGATAGCTTAGCTTAGCTTAGGATAGCTTAGCTTAGCTTAGCTTAGGATAGCTTAGCTTAGCTTAGGATAGCTTATCTTAGCTTAGCTTAGGATAGCTTAGCTTAGCTTAGCTTAGGATAGCTTAGCTTAGCTTAGGATAGCTTATCTTAGCTTAGCTTAGGATAGCTTAGCTTAGCTTAGCTTAGGTAGCTTAGCTTAGCTTAGCTTAGGATAGCTTAGCTTAGCTTAGGATAGCTTAGCTTAGCTTAGCTTAGGATAGCTTAGCTTAGCTTAGCTTAGGATAGCTTAGCTTAGCTTAGCTTAGGATAGCTTAACTTAGCTTAGGATAGCTTAACTTAGCTTAGCTTAGGATAGCTTAGCTTAGCTTAGTTTAGGATAGCTTAGCTTAGCTTAGGATAGCTTAGCTTAGCTTAGGATAGCTTAGCTTAGCTTAGCTTAGGATAGCTTAGCTTAGCTTAGCTTAGGATAGCTTAAGTTAGCTTAGCTTAGGATAGCTTAGCTTAGCTTAGGATAGCTTAGCTTAGCTTACCTTAGGATAGCTTAGCTTAGCTTAGGATAGCTTAGCTTAGCTTAGGATAGCTAAGCTTAGCTTAGCTTAGGATAGCTGAGCTTAGCTTAGGATAGCTTAGCTTAGGATAGCTTAGCTTAGCTTAGGATAGCTTAGCTTAGCTTAGGTTAGCTTAGCTTAGCTTAGCTTAGGATAGCTTAACTTAGCTTAGCTTAGCATAGCTTAGCTTAGCTTAGCTTAGGATAGCTTAGCTTAGCTTAGGATAGCTTAGCTTAGCTTAGGATAGCTTATCTTAGCTTAGCTTAGGATAGCTTAACGTAGCTTAACTTAGGATAGCTTAGCTTAGCTTAGGATAGCTTAGCTTAGCTTAGGATAGCTTAGCTTAGCTTAGGATAGCTTAGCTTAGCTTAGCTTAGGATAGCTTAGCTTAGCTTAGCTTAGGATAGCTTAGCTTAGCTTAGGATAGCTTAGCTTAGCTTAGCTTAGGATAGCTTAGCTTAGCTTAGCTTAGGATAGCTTAGCTTAGCTTAGGATAGCTTAGCTTAGCTTAGCTTAGGATAGCTTAGCTTAGCTTAGCTTAGGATAACTTAGCTTAGATTAGCTTAGGATAGCTTAGCTTAGGATAGCTTAGGATTGCTTAGCTTAGCTTAGCTTAGGATAGCTTAGCTTAGCTTAGCTTAGGATAGCTTAGCTTAGCTTAGGATAGCTTAGCTTAGCTTAGCATAGCTTAGCTTAGCTTAGCTTAGGATAGCTTAGGATAGCTTAGGATAGCTTAGCTTAGCTTAACTTAGGATAGCTTAGCTTAGCTTAGGATAGCTTAGCTTAGCTTAGCTTAGGATAGCTTAGCTTAGCTTAGGATAGCTTAGCTTAGCTTAGCTTAGGATAGCTTAGCTTAGCTTAGCTTAGGATAGCTTAGCTTAGCTTAGCTTAGGATAGCTTAGCTTAGCTTAGCTTAGGATAGCTTAGCTTAGCTTAGCTTAGGATAGATTAGCTTAGCTTAGCTTAGCTTAGGAAAGCTTAGCTTAGCTTAGGATAGCTTAGCTTAGCTTAGCTTAGGAGAGCTTAGCTTAGCTTAGCTTAGGATAGCTTAGCTTAGCTTAGCTTAGGATAGCTTAGCTTAGCTTAGGTAGCTTAGCTTAGCTTAGCTTAGGATAGCTTAGCTTAGCTTAGCTTAGCTTAGCTTAGGATAGCTTAGCTTAGCTTAGCTTAGGAGAGCTTAGCTTAGCTTAGCTTAGGATAGCTTAGGATAGCTTAGCTTAGGATAGCTTAGCTTAGGATAGCTTAGGATAGCTTACCTTAGGAGAGCTTAGCTTAGGATAGCTTAGCTTAGGATAGCTTAGGATAGCTTAGCTTAGGATAGCTTAGCTTAGGATAGCTTAGCTTAGGATAGCTTAGGATAGCTTAGCTTAGCTTAGCTTAGGATAGCTTAGCTTAGCTTAGCTTAGGATAGCTTAGCTTAGGTTAGCTTAGCTTAGCTTAGCTTAGCTTAGGATAGCTTAGCTTAGGATAGCTTAGGATAGCTTAGGATAGCTTAGCTTAGGATAGCTTAGCTTAGGATAGCTTAGGATAGCTTAGCTTAGGATAGCTTAGGATAGCTTAGCTTAGGATAGCTTAGCTTAGGATAGCTTAGGATAGCTTAGCTTAGCTTAGCTTAGGATAGCTTAGCTTAGCTTAGCTTAGGATAGCTTAGCTTAGCTTAGGATAGCTTAGCTTAGCTTAGCTTAGGATAGCTTAGGATAGCTTAGCTTAGGATAGCTTAGGATAGCTTAGCTTAGGATAGCTTAGGATAGCTTAGCTTAGCTTAGCTTAGCTTAGCTTAGGATAGCTTAGCTTAGCTTAGCTTAGGATAGCTTAGCTTAGCTTAGCTTAGGACAGCTTAGCTTAGCTTAGCTTAGGATAGCTTAGCTTAGCTTAGGATAGCTTAGCTTAGCTTAGCTTAGGATAGCTTAGCTTAGCTTAGCTTAGGATAGCTTAGCTTAGGATAGCTTAGCTTAGGATAGCTTAGCTTAGGTTAGCTTAGCTTAGCTTAGCTTAGGATAGCTTAGGATAGCTTAGCTTAGGATAGCTTAGCTTAGCTTAGGATAGCTTAGCTTAGCTTAGCTTAGGATAGCTTAGCTTAGCTTAGCTTAGGATAGCTTAGCTTAGCTTAGCTTAGGATAGCTTAGCTTAGGATAGCTTAGGATAGCTTAGCTTAGCTTAGCTTAGGATAGCTTAGCTTAGCTTAGCTTAGGATAGCTTAGCTTAGCTTAGGATAGCTTAGCTTAGCTTAGCTTAGGATAGCTTAGCTTAGCTTAGCTTAGGATAGCTTAGCTTAGCTTAGCTTAGGATAGCTTAGGATAGCTTAGGATAGCTTAGCTTAGCTTAGCTTAGGATAGCTTAGCTTAGCTTAGCTTAGGATAGCTTAGCTTAGCTTAGCTTAGGATAGCTTAGCTTAGCTTAGGATAGCTTAGCTTAGCTTAGCTTAGGATAGCTTAGCTTAATTTAGCTTAGGATAGCTTAGCTTAGCTTAGCTTAGGATAGCTTAGCTTAGCTTAGGATAGCTTAGCTTAGCTTAGCTTAGGATAGCTTAGCTTAGCTTAGCTTAGGATAGCTTAGCTTAGCTTAGCTTAGGATAGATTAGCTTAGCTTAGGATAGCTTAGGATAGCTTAGCTTAGGATAGCTTAGGATAGCTTAGCTTAGGATAGCTTAGGATAGCTTAGCTTAGCTTAGGATAGCTTAGGATAGCTTAGCTTAGGATAGCTTAGCTTAGGATAGCTTAGCTTAGGATAGCTTAGGATAGCTTAGCTTAGGATAGCTTAGCTTAGGATAGCTTAGGATAGCTTAGCTTAGCTTAGCTTAGGATAGCTTAGCTTAGCTTAGCTTAGGATAGCTTAGCTTAGCTTAGGATATCTTAGCTTAGCTTAGCTTAGGATAGCTTAGCTTAGCTTAGCTTAGGATAGCTTAGCTTAGGATAGCTTAGCTTAGGATAGCTTAGCTTAGGTTAGCTTAGCTTAGCTTAGCTTAGGATAGCTTAGGATAGCTTAGCTTAGGATAGCTTAGCTTAGCTTAGCTTAGGATAGCTTAGCTTAGTTTAGCTTAGGATAGCTTAGCTTAGCTTAGCTTAGGATAGCTTAGCTTAGGATAGCTTAGGATTGCTTAGCTTAGCTTAGCTTAGGATAGCTTAGCTTAGCTTAGCTTAGGATAGCTTAGCTTAGCTTAGGATAGCTTAGCTTAGCTTAGCTTAGGATAGCTTAGCTTAGCTTAGCTTAGGATAGCTTAGGATAGCTTAGGATAGCTTAGCTTAGCTTAGCTTAGGATAGCTTAGCTTAGCTTAGGATAGCTTAGCTTAGCTTAGCTTAGGATAGCTTAGCTTAGCTTAGGATAGCTTAGCTTAGCTTAGCTTAGGATAGCTTAGCTTAGCTTAGCTTAGGATAGCTTAGCTTAGCTTAGCTTAGGATAGCTTAGCTTAGCTTAGCTTAGGATAGATTAGCTTAGCTTAGGATAGCTTAGCTTAGCTTAGCTTAGGAAAGCTTAGCTTAGCTTAGGATAGCTTAGTTTAGCTTAGCTTAGGAGAGCTTAGCTTAGCTTAGCTTAGGATAGCTTAGCTTAGCTTAGCTTAGGATAGCTTAGCTTAGCTTAGCTTAGGTAGCTTAGCTTAGCTTAGCTTAGGATAGCTTAGCTTAGCTTAGGATAGCTTAGCTTAGCTTAGCTTAGGAGAGCTTAGCTTAGCTTAGCTTAGGATAGCTTAGGATAGCTTAGCTTAGGATAGCTTAGGATAGCTTACCTTAGGAGAGCTTAGCTTAGGATAGCTTAGCTTAGGATAGCTTAGGATAGCTTAGCTTAGCTTAGCTTAGGATAGCTTAGCTTAGCTTAGCTTAGGATAGCTTAGCTTAGGTTAGCTTAGCTTAGCTTAGCTTAGCTTAGGATAGCTTAGCTTAGGATAGCTTAGGATAGCTTAGCTTAGGATAGCTTAGGATAGCTTAGCTTAGGATAGCTTAGCTTAGGATAGCTTAGGATAGCTTAGCTTAGGATAGCTTAGGATAGCTTAGCTTAGGATAGCTTAGCTTAGGATAGCTTAGGGTAGCTTAGCTTAGCTTAGCTTAGGATAGCTTAGCTTAGCTTAGCTTAGGATAGCTTAGCTTAGCTTAGCTTAGGATAGCTTAGCTTAGCTTAGCTTAGGATAGCTTAGGATAGCTTAGCTTAGGATAGCTTAGGATAGCTTAGCTTAGGATAGCTTAGGATAGCTTAGGATAGCTTAGCTTAGCTTAGCTTAGGATAGCTTAGCTTAGCTTAGCTTAGCTTAGCTTAGCTTAGGATAGCTTAGCTTAGCTTAGGATAGCTTAGCTTAGCTTAGCTTAGGATAGCTTAGCTTAGCTTAGCTTAGGACAGCTTAGCTTAGCTTAGCTTAGGATAGCTTAGCTTAGCTTAGGATAGCTTAGCTTAGCTTAGCTTAGGATAGCTTAGCTTAGCTTAGCTTAGGATAGCTTAGCTTAGGATAGCTTAGCTTAGGATAGCTTAGCTTAGGTTAGCTTAGCTTAGCTTAGCTTAGGATAGCTTAGGATAGCTTAGCTTAGGGTAGCTTAGCTTAGCTTAGCTTAGGATAGCTTAGCTTAGCTTAGCTTAGGATAGCTTAGCTTAGCTTAGCTTAGGATAGCTTAGCTTAGCTTAGCTTAGGATAGCTTAGCTTAGGATAGCTTAGGATAGCTTAGCTTAGCTTAGCTTAGGATAGCTTAGCATAGCTTAGCTTAGGATAGCTTAGCATAGCTTAGGATAGCTTAGCTTAGCTTAGCTTAGGATAGCTTAGCTTAGCTTAGCTTAGGATAGCTTAGCTTAGCTTAGCTTAGGATAGCTTAGGATAGCTTAGGATAGCTTAGCTTAGCTTAGCTTAGGATAGCTTAGCTTAGCTTAGCTTAGGATAGCTTAGCTTAGCTTAGCTTAGGATAGCTTAGCTTAGCTTAGGATAGCTTAGCTTAGCTTAGCTTAGGATAGCTTAGCTTAGCTTAGCTTAGGATAGCTTAGCTTAGCTTAGCTTAGGATTGCTTAGCTTAGCTTAGGATAGCTTAGCTTAGCTTAGCTTAGGATAGCTTAGCTTAGGATAGCTTAGGATAGCTTAGCTTAGGATAGCTTAGCTTAGGATAGCTTAGGATAGCTTAGCTTAGCTTAGCTTAGGATAGCTTAGCTTAGCTTAGCTTAGGATAGCTTAGCTTAGCTTAGGATAGCTTAGCTTAGCTTAGCTTAGGATAGCTTAGCTTAGCTTAGGATAGCTTAGCTTAGCTTAGCTTAGGATAGCTTAGCTTAGCTTATCTTAGGATAGCTTAGCTTAGCTTAGCTTAGGATAGCTTAGCTTAGCTTAGCTTAGGATAGCTTAGCTTAGCTTAGCTAAGGATAGATTAGCTTAGCTTAGGATAGCTTAGCTTAGCTTAGCTTAGGAAAGCTTAGCTTAGCTTAGGATAGCTTAGCTTAGCTTAGCTTAGGAGAGCTTAGCTTAGCTTAGCTTAGGATAGCTTAGCTTAGCTTAGCTTAGGATAGCTTAGCTTAGCTTAGCTTAGGTAGCTTAGCTTAGCTTAGCTTAGGATAGCTTAGCTTAGCTTAGCTTAGCTTAGCTTAGGATAGCTTAGCTTAGCTTAGCTTAGGAGAGCTTAGCTTAGCTTAGCTTAGGATAGCTTAGGATAGCTTAGCTTAGGATAGCTTAGGATAGCTTACCTTAGGAGAGCTTAGCTTAGGATAGCTTAGCTTAGGATAGCTTAGGATAGCTTAGCTTAGGATAGCTTAGCTTAGGATAGCTTAGCTTAGGATAGCTTAGGATAGCTTAGCTTAGCTTAGGATAGCTTAGCTTAGCTTAGCTTAGGATAGCTTAGCTTAGGTTAGCTTAGCTTAGCTTAGCTAAGCTTAGGATAGCTTAGCTTAGGATAGCTTAGGATAGCTTAGCTTAGGATAGCTTAGGATAGCTTAGCTTAGGATAGCTTAGCTTAGGATAGCTTAGGATAGCTTAGCTTAGGATAGCTTAGGATAGCTTAGCTTAGGATAGCTTAGCTTAGGATAGCTTAGGATAGCTTAGCTTAGCTTAGCTTAGGATAGCTTAGCTTAGCTTAGGATAGCTTAGCTTAGCTTAGCTTAGGATAGCTTAGCTTAGCTTAGCTTAGGACAGCTTAGCTTAGCTTAGCTTAGGATAGCTTAGCTTAGCTTAGCTTAGGATAGCTTAGCTTAGCTTAGCTTAGGATAGCTTAGCTTAGGATAGCTTAGCTTAGGATAGCTTAGCTTAGGTTAGCTTAGCTTAGCTTAGCTTAGGATAGCTTAGGATAGCTTAGCTTAGGGTAGCTTAGCTTAGCTTAGCTTAGGATAGCTTAGCTTAGCTTAGCTTAGGATAGCTTAGCTTAGCTTAGCTTAGGATAGCTTAGCTTAGCTTAGCTTAGGATAGCTTAGCTTAGGATAGCTTAGGATAGCTTAGCTTAGCTTAGCTTAGGATAGCTTAGCATAGCTTAGCTTAGGATAGCTTAGCATAGCTTAGGATAGCTTAGCTTAGCTTAGCTTAGGATAGCTTAGCTTAGCTTAGCTTAGGATAGCTTAGCTTAGCTTAGCTTAGGATAGCTTAGGATAGCTTAGGATAGCTTAGCTTAGCTTAGCTTAGGATAGCTTAGCTTAGCTTAGCTTAGGATAGCTTAGCTTAGCTTAGCTTAGGATAGCTTAGCTTAGCTTAGGATAGCTTAGCTTAGCTTAGCTTAGGATAGCTTAGCTTAGCTTAGCTTAGGATAGCTTAGCTTAGCTTAGCTTAGGATTGCTTAGCTTAGCTTAGGATAGCTTAGCTTAGCTTAGCTTAGGATAGCTTAGCTTAGGATAGCTTAGGATAGCTTAGCTTAGGATAGCTTAGCTTAGGATAGCTTAGGATAGCTTAGCTTAGCTTAGCTTAGGATAGCTTAGCTTAGCTTAGCTTAGGATAGCTTAGCTTAGCTTAGGATAGCTTAGCTTAGCTTAGCTTAGGATAGCTTAGCTTAGCTTAGGATAGCTTAGCTTAGCTTAGCTTAGGATAGCTTAGCTTAGCTTATCTTAGGATAGCTTAGCTTAGCTTAGCTTAGGATAGCTTAGCTTAGCTTAGCTTAGGATAGCTTAGCTTAGCTTAGCTAAGGATAGATTAGCTTAGCTTAGGATAGCTTAGCTTAGCTTAGCTTAGGAAAGCTTAGCTTAGCTTAGGATAGCTTAGCTTAGCTTAGCTTAGGAGAGCTTAGCTTAGCTTAGCTTAGGATAGCTTAGCTTAGCTTAGCTTAGGATAGCTTAGCTTAGCTTAGCTTAGGTAGCTTAGCTTAGCTTAGCTTAGGATAGCTTAGCTTAGCTTAGCTTAGCTTAGCTTAGGATAGCTTAGCTTAGCTTAGCTTAGGAGAGCTTAGCTTAGCTTAGCTTAGGATAGCTTAGGATAGCTTAGCTTAGGATAGCTTAGGATAGCTTACCTTAGGAGAGCTTAGCTTAGGATAGCTTAGCTTAGGATAGCTTAGGATAGCTTAGCTTAGGATAGCTTAGCTTAGGATAGCTTAGCTTAGGATAGCTTAGGATAGCTTAGCTTAGCTTAGGATAGCTTAGCTTAGCTTAGCTTAGGATAGCTTAGCTTAGGTTAGCTTAGCTTAGCTTAGCTAAGCTTAGGATAGCTTAGCTTAGGATAGCTTAGGATAGCTTAGCTTAGGATAGCTTAGGATAGCTTAGCTTAGGATAGCTTAGCTTAGGATAGCTTAGGATAGCTTAGCTTAGGATAGCTTAGGATAGCTTAGCTTAGGATAGCTTAGCTTAGGATAGCTTAGGATAGCTTAGCTTAGCTTAGCTTAGGATAGCTTAGCTTAGCTTAGCTTAGGATAGCTTAGCTTAGCTTAGCTTAGGATAGCTTAGCTTAGCTTAGCTTAGGATAGATTAGCTTAGCTTAGGATAGCTTAGCTTAGCTTAGCTTAGGAAAGCTTAGCTTAGCTTAGGATAGCTTAGTTTAGCTTAGCTTAGGAGAGCTTAGCTTAGCTTAGCTTAGGATAGCTTAGCTTAGCTTAGCTTAGGATAGCTTAGCTTAGCTTAGCTTAGGTAGCTTAGCTTAGCTTAGCTTAGGATAGCTTAGCTTAGCTTAGCTTAGCTTAGGATAGCTTAGCTTAGCTTAGCTTAGGAGAGCTTAGCTTAGCTTAGCTTAGGATAGCTTAGGATAGCTTAGCTTAGGATAGCTTAGGATAGCTTACCTTAGGAGAGCTTAGCTTAGGATAGCTTAGCTTAGGATAGCTTAGGATAGCTTAGCTTAGCTTAGCTTAGGATAGCTTAGCTTAGCTTAGCTTAGGATAGCTTAGCTTAGGTTAGCTTAGCTTAGCTTAGCTTAGCTTAGGATAGCTTAGCTTAGGATAGCTTAGGATAGCTTAGCTTAGGATAGCTTAGGATAGCTTAGCTTAGGATAGCTTAGCTTAGGATAGCTTAGGATAGCTTAGCTTAGGATAGCTTAGGATAGCTTAGCTTAGGATAGCTTAGCTTAGGATAGCTTAGGGTAGCTTAGCTTAGCTTAGCTTAGGATAGCTTAGCTTAGCTTAGCTTAGGATAGCTTAGCTTAGCTTAGCTTAGGATAGCTTAGCTTAGCTTAGCTTAGGATAGCTTAGGATAGCTTAGCTTAGGATAGCTTAGGATAGCTTAGCTTAGGATAGCTTAGGATAGCTTAGGATAGCTTAGCTTAGCTTAGCTTAGGATAGCTTAGCTTAGCTTAGCTTAGCTTAGCTTAGCTTAGGATAGCTTAGCTTAGCTTAGGATAGCTTAGCTTAGCTTAGCTTAGGATAGCTTAGCTTAGCTTAGCTTAGGACAGCTTAGCTTAGCTTAGCTTAGGATAGCTTAGCTTAGCTTAGGATAGCTTAGCTTAGCTTAGCTTAGGATAGCTTAGCTTAGCTTAGCTTAGGATAGCTTAGCTTAGGATAGCTTAGCTTAGGATAGCTTAGCTTAGGTTAGCTTAGCTTAGCTTAGCTTAGGATAGCTTAGGATAGCTTAGCTTAGGATAGCTTAGCTTAGCTTAGCTTAGGATAGCTTAGCTTAGCTTAGCTTAGGATAGCTTAGCTTAGCTTAGCTTAGGATAGCTTAGCTTAGCTTAGCTTAGGATAGCTTAGCTTAGGATAGCTTAGGATAGCTTAGCTTAGCTTAGCTTAGGATAGCTTAGCATAGCTTAGCTTAGGATAGCTTAGCATAGCTTAGGATAGCTTAGCTTAGCTTAGCTTAGGATAGCTTAGCTTAGCTTAGCTTAGGATAGCTTAGCTTAGCTTAGCTTAGGATAGCTTAGGATAGCTTAGGATAGCTTAGCTTAGCTTAGCTTAGGATAGCTTAGCTTAGCTTAGCTTAGGATAGCTTAGCTTAGCTTAGCTTAGAATAGCTTAGCTTAGCTTAGGATAGCTTAGCTTAGCTTAGCTTAGGATAGCTTAGCTTAGCTTAGCTTAGGATAGCTTAGCTTAGCTTAGCTTAGGATTGCTTAGCTTAGCTTAGGATAGCTTAGCTTAGCTTAGCTTAGGATAGCTTAGCTTAGGATAGCTTAGGATAGCTTAGCTTAGGATAGCTTAGCTTAGGATAGCTTAGGATAGCTTAGCTTAGCTTAGCTTAGGATAGCTTAGCTTAGCTTAGCTTAGGATAGCTTAGCTTAGCTTAGGATAGCTTAGCTTAGCTTAGCTTAGGATAGCTTAGCTTAGCTTAGGATAGCTTAGCTTAGCTTAGCTTAGGATAGCTTAGCTTAGCTTATCTTAGGATAGCTTAGCTTAGCTTAGCTTAGGATAGCTTAGCTTAGCTTAGCTTAGGATAGCTTAGCTTAGCTTAGCTTAGGATAGATTAGCTTAGCTTAGGATAGCTTAGCTTAGCTTAGCTTAGGAAAGCTTAGCTTAGCTTAGGATAGCTTAGCTTAGCTTAGCTTAGGAGAGCTTAGCTTAGCTTAGCTTAGGATAGCTTAGCTTAGCTTAGCTTAGGATAGCTTAGCTTAGCTTAGCTTAGGTAGCTTAGCTTAGCTTAGCTTAGGATAGCTTAGCTTAGCTTAGCTTAGCTTAGCTTAGGATAGCTTAGCTTAGCTTAGCTTAGGAGAGCTTAGCTTAGCTTAGCTTAGGATAGCTTAGGATAGCTTAGCTTAGGATAGCTTAGGATAGCTTACCTTAGGAGAGCTTAGCTTAGGTAGCTTAGCTTAGGATAGCTTAGGATAGCTTAGCTTAGGATAGCTTAGCTTAGGATAGCTTAGCTTAGGATAGCTTAGGATAGCTTAGCTTAGCTTAGGATAGCTTAGCTTAGCTTAGCTTAGGATAGCTTAGCTTAGGTTAGCTTAGCTTAGCTTAGCTAAGCTTAGGATAGCTTAGCTTAGGATAGCTTAGGATAGCTTAGCTTAGGATAGCTTAGGATAGCTTAGCTTAGGATAGCTTAGCTTAGGATAGCTTAGGATAGCTTAGCTTAGGATAGCTTAGGATAGCTTAGCTTAGGATAGCTTAGCTTAGGATAGCTTAGGATAGCTTAGCTTAGCTTAGCTTAGGATAGCTTAGATTAGCTTAGCTTAGGATAGCTTAGCTTAGCTTAGCTTAGGATAGCTTAGCTTAGCTTAGCTTAGGATAGCTTAGGATAGCTTAGCTTAGGATAGCTTAGGATAGCTTAGCTTAGGATAGCTTAGGATAGCTTAGGATAGCTTAGCTTAGCTTAGCTTAGGATAGCTTAGCTTAGCTTAGCTTAGGATAGCTTAGCTTAGCTTAGCTTAGGATAGCTTAGCTTAGCTTAGGATAGCTTAGCTTAGCTTAGCTTAGGATAGCTTAGCTTAGCTTAGCTTAGGACAGCTTAGCTTAGCTTAGCTTAGGATAGCTTAGCTTAGCTTAGGATAGCTTAGCTTAGCTTAGCTTAGGATAGCTTAGCTTAGCTTAGCTTAGGATAGCTTAGCTTAGGATAGCTTAGCTTAGGATAGCTTAGCTTAGGTTAGCTTAGCTTAGCTTAGCTTAGGATAGCTTAGGATAGCTTAGCTTAGGATAGCTTAGCTTAGCTTAGCTTAGGATAGCTTAGCTTAGCTTAGCTTAGGATAGCTTAGCTTAGCTTAGGATAGCTTAGCTTAGCTTAGCTTAGGATAGCTTAGCTTAGGATAGCTTAGGATAGCTTAGCTTAGCTTAGCTTAGGATAGCTTAGCTTAGCTTAGCTTAGGATAGCTTAGCTTAGCTTAGGATAGCTTAGCTTGGCTTAGCTTAGGATAGCTTAGCTTAGCTTAGCTTAGGATAGCTTAGCTTAGCTTAGCTTAGGATAGCTTAGGATAGCTTAGGATAGCTTAGCTTAGCTTAGCTTAGGATAGCTTAGCTTAGCTTAGCTTAGGATAGCTTAGCTTAGCTTAGCTTAGGATAGCTTAGCTTAGCTTAGGATAGCTTAGCTTATCTTAGCTTAGGATAGCTTAGCTTAGCTTAGCTTAGGATAGCTTAGCTTAGCTTAGCTTAGGATAGCTTAGCTTAGCTTAGCTTAGGATAGCTTAGATTAGCTTAGCTTAGGATAGCTTAGCTTAGCTTAGCTTAGGATAGCTTAGCTTAGCTTAGCTTAGGATAGATTAGCTTAGCTTAGGATAGCTTAGCTTAGCTTAGCTTAGGAAAGCTTAGCTTAGCTTAGCTTAGCTTAGGAGAGCTTAGCTTAGCTTAGCTTAGGATAGCTTAGCTTAGCTTAGCTTAGGATAGCTTAGGATAGCTTAGCCTAGGATAGCTTAGGATAGCTTAGCTTAGGATAGCTTAGGATAGCTTAGCTTAGGATAGCTTAGCTTAGGATAGCTTAGCTTAGGATAGCTTAGGATAGCTTAGCTTAGCTTAGCTTAGGATAGCTTAGGATAGCTTAGCTTAGGATAGCTTAGGATAGCTTAGCTTAGGATAGATTAGGATAGCTTAGCTTAGGATAGCTTAGGATAGCTTAGCTTAGGATAGGTTAGCTTAGGATAGCTTAGCTTAGCTTAGCTTAGGATAGATTAGCTTAGCTTAGGATAGCTTAGCTTAGGATAGCTTAGCTTAGGATAGCTTAGGATAGCTTAGCTTAGCTTAGCTTAGGATAGCTTAGCTTAGCTTAGCTTAGGATAGCTTAGCTTAGCTTAGGATAGCTTAGCTTAGCTTAGCTTAGGATAGCTTAGCTTAGGATAGCTTAGCTTAGGATAGCTTAGCTTAGGTTAGCTTAGCTTAGCTTAGCTTAGGATAGCTTAGGATAGCTTAGCTTAGGATAGCTTAGCTTAGCTTAGCTTAGGTTAGCTTAGCTTAGTTTAGCTTAGGATAGCTTAGCTTAGCTTAGCTTAGGATAGCTTAGCTTAGGATAGCTTAGGATTGCTTAGCTTAGCTTAGCTTAGGATAGCTTAGCTTAGCTTAGCTTAGGATAGCTTAGCTTAGCTTAGCTTAGGATAGCTTAGCTTAGCTTAGCTTAGGATAGCTTAGCTTAGCTTAGCTTAGGATAGCTTAGGATAGCTTAGGATAGCTTAGCTTAGCTTAGCTTAGGATAGCTTAGCTTAGCTTAGGATAGCTTAGCTTAGCTTAGCTTAGGATAGCTTAGCTTAGCTTAGGATAGCTTAGCTTAGCTTAGCTTAGGATAGCTTAGCTTAGCTTAGCTTAGGATAGCTTAGCTTAGCTTAGCTTAGGATAGCTTAGCTTAGCTTAGCTTAGGATAGATTAGCTTAGCTTAGGATAGCTTAGCTTAGCTTAGCTTAGGAAAGCTTAGCTTAGCTTAGCTTAGGATAGCTTAGGATAGCTTAGCTTAGGATAGCTTAGGATAGCTTAGCTTAGGATAGCTTAGCTTAGCTTAGCTTAGGATAGCTTAGCTTAGCTTAGCTTAGGATAGCTTAGCTTAGCTTAGCTTAGGAGAGCTTAGCTTAGCTTAGCTTAGGATAGCTTAGGATAGCTTAGCTTAGGATAGCTTAGGATAGCTTACCTTAGGAGAGCTTAGCTTAGGATAGCTTAGCTTAGGATAGCTTAGCTTAGGATAGCTTAGGATAGCTTAGCTTAGCTTAGCTTAGGATAACTTAGCTTAGCTTAGCTTAGGATAGCTTAGCTTAGCTTAGCTTAGGATAGCTTAGCTTAGCTTATGATAGCTTAGCTTAGCTTAGCTTAGGATAGCTTAGCTTAGCTTAGCTTAGGATAGCTTAGCTTAGGATAGCTTAGTATAGCTTAGCTTAGGATAGCTTAGCTTAGGATAGCTTAGGATAGCTTAGCTTAGGATAGCTTAGCTTAGCTTAGCTTCGGATAGCTTAGCTTAGCTTAGGATAGCTCAGCTTAGCTTAGCTTAGGATTGCTTAGCTTAGGATAGCTTAGGATAGCTTAGCTTAGCTTAGCTTAGGATAGCTTAGCTTAGCTTAGCTTAGGATAGCTTAGCTTAGCTTAGGATAGCTTAGCTTAGCTTAGCTTAGGATAGCTTAGCTTAGCTTAGCTTAGGATAGCTTAGCTTAGCTTAGGATAGCTTAGCTTAGCTTAGCTTAGGATAGCTTAGCTTAGCTTAGGATAGCTTAGCTTAGCTTAGCTTAGGATAGCTTAGCTTAGCTTAGCTTAGGATAGCTTAGCTTAGCTTAGCTTAGGATAGCTTAGCTTAGCTTAGCTTAGCTTAGGATAGCTTAGCTTAGCTTAGGATAGCTTAGCTTAGCTTAGCTTAGGATAGCTTAGCTTAGCTTAGGATAGCTTAGCTTAGCTTAGCTTAGGATAGCTTAGCTTAGCTTAGCTTAGGATAGCTTAGCTTAGCATAGCTTAGCTTAGGATAGCTTAGCTTAGCTTAGCTTAGCTTAGGATAGCTTAGCTTAGCTTAGGATAGCTTAGGATAGCTTAGCTTAGAATAGCTTAGGATAGCTTAGCTTAGGATAGCTTAGCTTAGCATAGCTTAGGATAGCTTAGCTTAGGATAGCTTAGCTTAGGATAGCTTAGCTTAGGATAGCTTAGGATAGCTTAGCTTAGCTTAGCTTAGGATAGCTTAGCTTAGCTTAGCTTAGGATAGCTTAGCTTAGCTTAGCTTAGGATAGCTTAGGATAGCTTAGCTTAGGATAGCTTAGGATAGCTTAGCTTAGGATAGCTTAGGATAGCTTAGCTTAGGATAGCTTAGCTTAGCTTAGCTTAGGATAGCTTAGCTTAGCTTAGCTTAGGATAGCTTAGCTTAGCTTAGGATAGCTTAGCTTAGCTTAGCTTAGGATAGCTTAGCTTAGGATAGCTTAGCTTAGGATAGCTTAGCTTAGGTTAGCTTAGCTTAGCTTAGCTTAGGATAGCTTAGGATAGCTTAGCTTAGGATAGCTTAGCTTAGCTTAGCTTAGGATAGCTTAGGATAGCTTAGGATAGCTTAGCTTAGCTTAGGATAGCTTAGCTTAGCTTAGCTTAGGATAGCTTAGCTTAGCTTAGGATAGCTTAGCTTAGCTTAGCTTAGGATAGCTTAGCTTAGCTTAGCTTAGGATAGCTTAGCTTAGCTTAGGATAGCTTAGCTTAGCTTAGCTTAGGATAGCTTAGCTTAGCTTAGGATAGCTTAGCTTAGCTTAGCTTAGCTTAGGAGAGCTTAGCTTAGCTTAGCTTAGGATAGCTTAGCTTAGCTTAGCTTAGGATAGCTTAGCTTAGCGTAGGATAGCTTAGCTTAGCTTAGCTTAGCTTAGCTTAGGATAGCTTAGCTTAGCTTAGCTTAGGATAGCTTAGCTTAGCTTAGCTTAGGATAGCTTAGGATAGCTTAGCTTAGGATAGCTTAGCTTAGGATAGCTTAGCTTAGGATAGCTTAGGATAGCTTAGCTTAGCTTAGCTTAGGATAACTTAGCTTAGCTTAGCTTAGGATAGCTTAGCTTAGCTTAGCTTAGGATAGCTTAGCTTAGCTTATGATAGCTTAGCTTAGCTTAGCTTAGGATAGCTTAGCTTAGCTTAGCTTAGGATAGCTTAGCTTAGGATAGCTTAGGATAGCTTAGCTTAGGATAGCTTAGCTTAGGATAGCTTAGCTTAGGATAGCTTAGGATAGCTTAGCTTAGGATAGCTTAGCTTAGCTTAGCTTCGGATAGCTTAGCTTAGCTTAGGATAGCTCAGCTTAGCTTAGCTTAGGATTGCTTAGCTTAGGATAGCTTAGGATAGCTTAGCTTAGCTTAGCTTAGGATAGCTTAGCTTAGCTTAGCTTAGGATAGCTTAGCTTAGCTTAGGATAGCTTAGCTTAGCTTAGGATAGCTTAGCTTAGCTTAGCTTAGGATAGCTTAGCTTAGCTTAGCTTAGGATAGCTTAGCTTAGCTTAGCTTAGGATAGCTTAGCTTAGCTTAGCTTAGGATAGCTTAGCTTAGCTTAGGATAGCTTAGCTTAGCTTAGGATAGCTTAGCTTAGCTTAGCTTAGGATAGCTTAGCTTAGCTTAGCTTAGGATAGCTTAGCTTAGCTTAGCTTAGCTTAGCTTAGGATAGCTTAGCTTAGCTTAGGATAGCTTAGCTTAGCTTAGCTTAGGATAGCTTAGCTTAGCTTAGGATAGCTTAGCTTAGCTTAGCTTAGGATAGCTTAGCTTAGCTTAGCTTAGGATAGCTTAGCTTAGCATAGCTTAGCTTAGGATAGCTTAGCTTAGCTTAGCTTAGCTTAGGATAGCTTAGCTTAGCTTAGGATAGCTTAGGATAGCTTAGCTTAGGATAGCTTAGGATAGCTTAGCTTAGGATAGCTTAGCTTAGCATAGCTTAGGATAGCTTAGCTTAGGATAGCTTAGGATAGCTTAGCTTAGGATAGCTTAGGATAGCTTAGCTTAGCTTAGCTTAGGATAGCTTAGCTTAGCTTAGCTTAGGATAGCTTAGCTTAGCTTAGCTTAGGATAGCTTAGGATAGCTTAGCTTAGGATAGCTTAGGATAGCTTAGCTTAGGATAGCTTAGGATAGCTTAGCTTAGGATAGCTTAGCTTAGCTTAGCTTAGGATAGCTTAGCTTAGCTTAGCTTAGGATAGCTTAGCTTAGCTTAGGATAGCTTAGCTTAGCTTAGCTTAGGATAGCTTAGCTTAGGATAGCTTAGCTTAGGATAGCTTAGCTTAGGTTAGCTTAGCTTAGCTTAGCTTAGCTTAGGATAGCTTAGGATAGCTTAGCTTAGGATAGCTTAGCTTAGCTTAGCTTAGGATAGCTTAGGATAGCTTAGGATAGCTTAGCTTAGCTTAGGATAGCTTAGCTTAGCTTAGCTTAGGATAGCTTAGCTTAGCTTAGGATAGCTTAGCTTAGCTTAGCTTAGGATAGCTTAGCTTAGGATAGCTTAGCTTAGGATAGCTTAGCTTAGGATAGCTTAGGATAGCTTAGCTTAGGATAGCTTAGGATAGCTTAGCTTAGGTAGCTTAGCTTAGCTTAGCTTAGGATAGCTTAGCTTAGCTTAGGATAGCTTAGCTTAGCTTAGCTTAGGATAGCTTAGCTTAGGAAAGCTTAGGATAGCTTAGCTTAGCTTAGCTTAGGATAGCTTAGCATAGCTTAGGATAGCTTAGCTTAGCTTAGGATAGCTTAGCTTAGCTTAGGATAGCTTAGCTTAGCTTAGCTTAGGATAGCTTAGCTTAGCTTAGCTTAGGATAGCTTAGCTTAGCTTAGCTTAGGATAGCTTAGCTTAGCTTAGCTTAGGATAGCTTAGCTTAGCTTAGCTTAGCTTAGGATAGCTTAGCTTAGCTTAGCTTAGGATAGCTTAGCTTAGCTTAGGAGAGCTTAGCTTAGCTTAGCTTAGGATAGCTTAGCTTAGCTTAGCTTAGGATAGCTTAGCTTAGCTTAGCTTAGGATAGCTTAGCTTAGCTTAGCTTAGGATAGCTTAGCTTAGCTTAGCTTAGGATAGCTTAGCTTAGCTTAGCTTAGGATAGCTTAGCTTAGCTTAGCTTAGGATAGCTTAACTTAGCTTAGCTTAGGATAGCTTAGCTTAGCTTAGCTTAGGATAGCTTAGCTTAGCTTAGGATAGCTTAGCTTAGCTTAGGATAGCTTAGCTTAGCTTAGCTTAGGATAGCTTAGCTTAGCTTAGCTGAGGATACCTTAGCTTAGCTTAGGATAGCTTAGCTTAGCTTAGCTTAGGATAGCTTAGCTTAGCTTAGGATAGCTTAGCTTAGCTTAGGATAGCTTAGCTTAGCTTAGGATAGCTTAGCTTAGCTTAGGATAGCTTAGCTTAGCTTAGGATAGCTTAGCTTCGGATAGCTTAGCTTAGCTTAGCTTAGGATACCTTAGCTTAGCTTAGGATAGCTTAGTTTAGCTTAGCTTAGGATAGCTTAGCTTAGCTTAGCTTAGGATAGCTTAGCTTAGGATAGCTTAGCTTAGCTTAGGATAGCTTAGCTTAGCTTAGCTTAGGATAGCTTAGCTTAGCTTAGCTTAGGATAGCTTAGCTTAGCTTAGGATAGCTTAGCTTAGCTTAGCTTAGGATAGCTTAGCTTAGCTTAGCTTAGGATAGCTTAACTTAGCTTAGGATAGCTTAGCTTAGCTTAGGATAGGTTAGCTTAGCTTAGCTTAGGATAGCTTAGCTTAGCTTAGCTTAGGATAGCTTAGCTTAGCTTAGGATAGCTTAGCTAAGCTTAGCTTAGGATAGCTTAGCTTAGCTTAGCTTAGGATAGCTTAGCTTAGCTTAGGATAGCTTAGCTTAGCTTAGGATAGCTTAGCTTAGCTTAGCTTAGGATAGCTTAGCTTAGCTTAGGATAGCTTAGCTTAGCTTAGCTTAGGATAGCTTAGCTTAGCTTAGGATAGCTTAGCTTAGCTTAGGATAGCTTAGCTTAGCTTAGGATAGCTTAGCTTAGCTTAGGATAGCTTAGCTTAGCTTAGCTTAGGATAGCTTAGCTTAGCTTAGCTTAGGATAGCTTAGCTTAGCTTAGGATAGCTTAGCTTAGCTTAGGATAGCTTAGCTTAGCTTAGCTTAGGATAGCTTAGCTTAGCTTAGCTTAGGATAGCTTAGGTGAGCTTAGGATAGCTTAGCTTAGCTTAGCTTAGGATAGCTTAACTTAGCTTAGGATAGCTTAACTTTGTTTAGCTTAGGATAGCTTAGCTTAGCTTAGCTTAGGATAGCTTAGCTTAGCTTAGCTTAGGATAGCTTAACTTAGCTTAGCTTAGGATAGCTTAGCTTAGCTTAGCTTTGGATAGCTTAGCTTAGCTTAGCTTAGGATAGCTTAGCTTAGCTTAGCTTAGGATAGCTTAGCTTAGCTTAGGATAGCTTAGCTTAGCTTAGGATAGCTTAGCTTAGCTTAGCTTAGCTTAGGATAGCTTAGCTTAGCTTAGGATAGCTTAGCTTAGGATAGCTTAGCTTAGCTTAGGATAGCTTAGCTTAGCTTAGCTTAGGATAGCTTAGCTTAGCTTAGGATAGCTTAGCTTAGCTTAGGATAGCTTAACTTAGCTTAGCTTAGGATAGCTTAGCTTAGCTTAGCTTAGGATAGCTTAGCTTAGCTTAGCTTAGGATAGCTTAGCTTAGGATAGCTTAGCTTAGCTTAGGATAGCTTACCTTAGCTTAGCTTAGGATAGCTTAGCTTAGCTTAGCTTAGGATAGCTTAGCTTAGCTTAGCTTAGGATAGCTTAGCTTAGCTTAGGATAGCTTAGCTTAGCTTAGGATAGCTTAGCTTAGCTTAGCTTAGGATAGCTTAGCTTAGCTTAGCGTAGGATAGCTTAGCTTAGCTTAGCTTAGGATAGCTTAGCTTAGCTTAGGATAGCTTAGCTTAGCTTAGGATAGCTTAGCTTAGCTTAGGATAGCTTAGCTTAGCTTAGGATAGCTTAGCTTAGCTTAGCTTAGGATAGCTTAGCTTAGCTTAGGATAGCTTAGCTTAGCTTAGGATAGCTTAACTTAGCTTAGCTTAGGATAGCTTAGCTTAGCTTAGCTTAGGATAGCTTAGCTTAGCTTAGGATAGCTTAGCTTAGCTTAGCTTAGGATAGCTTAGCTTAGCTTAGCTTAGGATAGCTTAGCTTAGCTTAGGATAGCTTAGCTTAGCTTAGCTTAGGATAGCTTAGCTTAGCTTAGCTTAGGATAGCTTAACTTAGCTTAGCTTAGGATAGCTTAGCTTAACTTAGCTTAGGATAGCTTAGCTTAGCTTAGGATAGCTTAGCTTAGCTTAGGATAGCTTAGCTTAGCTTAGCTTAGGATAGCTTAGCTTAGCTTAGCTTAGGATAGCTTAGCATAGCTTAGGATAGCTTAGCTTAGCTTAGGATAGCTTAGCTTAGCTTAGGATAGCTTAGCTTAGCTTAGCTTAGGATAGCTTAACTTAGCTTAGCTTAGGATAGCTTAGCTTAGCTTAGCTTAGGATAGCTTAGCTTAGCTTAGGATAGCTTAGCTTAGCTTAGGATAGCTTAGCTTAGCTTAGGATAGCTTAGCTTAGCTTAGCTTAGGATAGCTTAGCTTAGCTTAGCTTAGGATAGCTTAGCTTAGCTTAGCTTAGGATAGCTTAGCTTAGCTTAGCTTAGGATAGCTTAGCTTAGCTTAGCTTAGGATAGCTTAGCTTAGCTTAGCTTAGGATAGCTTAACTTAGCTTAGCTTAGGATAGCTTAGCTTAGCTTAGCTTAGGATAGCTTAACTTAGCTTAGCTTAGGATAGCTTAGCTTAGCTTAGCTTAGGATAGCTTAGCTTAGCTTAGGATAGCTTAGCTTAGCTTAGGATAGCTTAGCTTAGCTTAGCTTAGGATAGCTTAACGTAGCTTAGCTTATGATAGCTTAGCTTAGCTTAGCTTAGGATAGCTTAGCTTAGCTTAGGATAGCTTAGCTTAGCTTAGGATAGCTTAGCTTAGCTTAGCTTAGGATAGCTTAGCTTAACTTAGGATAGCTTAGCTTAGCTTAGCTTAGGTAAGCTTAGCTTAGCTTAGGATAGCTTAGCTTAGCTTAGGATAGCTTAGCTTAGCTTAGGATAGCTTAGCTTAGCTTAGCTTAGGATAGCTTAGCTTAGCTTAGCTTAGGATAGCTTAGCTTAGCTTAGGATAGCTTAGCTTAGCTTACCTTAGGATAGCTTAGCTTAGCTTAGATTAGGATAGCTTAGCTTAGCTTAGCTTAGCTTAGGATAGCTTAGCTTAGCTTAGGATTGCTTAGCTTAGCTTAGCTTAGGATAGCTTAACTTAGCTTAGCTTAGGATAGCTTAGCTTAGCTTAGGATAGCTTAGCTTAGCTTAGGATAGCTTGCTTAGCTTAGCTTAGGTTAGCTTAGCTTAGCTTAGCTTAGGATAGCTTAGCTTAGCTTAGGATAGCTTAGCTTAGCTTAGCTTAGGATAGCTTAGCTTAGCTTAGCTTAGGAGAGCTTAGCTTAGCTTAGCTTAGGATAGCTTAGGATAGCTTAGCTTAGGATAGCTTAGGATAGCTTACCTTAGGAGAGCTTAGCTTAGGATAGCTTAGCTTAGGATAGCTTAGCTTAGGATAGCTTAGGATAGCTTAGCTTAGCTTAGCTTAGGATAACTTAGCTTAGCTTAGCTTAGGATAGCTTAGCTTAGCTTAGCTTAGGATAGCTTAGCTTAGCTTATGATAGCTTAGCTTAGCTTAGCTTAGGATAGCTTAGCTTAGCTTAGCTTAGGATAGCTTAGCTTAGCTTAGGATAGCTTAGCTTAGCTTAGGATAGCTTAGCTTAGCTTAGCTTAGGATAGCTTAGCTTAGCTTAGCTGAGGATACCTTAGCTTAGCTTAGGATAGCTTAGCTTAGCTTAGCTTAGGATAGCTTAGCTTAGCTTAGGATAGCTTAGCTTAGCTTAGGATAGCTTAGCTTAGCTTAGGATAGCTTAGCTTAGCTTAGGATAGCTTAGCTTAGCTTAGGATAGCTTAGCTTCGGATAGCTTAGCTTAGCTTAGCTTAGGATACCTTAGCTTAGCTTAGGATAGCTTAGCTTAGCTTAGCTTAGGATAGCTTAGCTTAGCTTAGCTTAGGATAGCTTAGCTTAGGATAGCTTAGCTTAGCTTAGGATAGCTTAGCTTAGCTTAGCTTAGGATAGCTTAGCTTAGCTTAGCTTAGGATAGCTTAGCTTAGCTTAGGATAGCTTAGCTTAGCTTAGCTTAGGATAGCTTAGCTTAGCTTAGCTTAGGATAGCTTAACTTAGCTTAGCTTAGGATAGCTTAGCTTAGCTTAGCTTAGGATAGCTTAGCTTAGCTTAGGATAGCTTAGCTTAGCTTAGGATAGCTTAGCTTAGCTTAGGATAGCTTAGCTTAGCTTAGGATAGCTTAGCTTAGCTTAGCTTAGGATAGCTTAGCTTAGCTTAGCTTAGGATAGCTTAGCTTAGCTTAGGATAGCTTAACTTAGCTTAGCTTAGGATAGCTTAGCTTAGCTTAGCTTAGGATAGCTTAACTTAGCTTAGCATAGGATAGCTTAACTTAGCTTAGCTTAGGATAGCTTAGCTTAGCTTAGGATAGCTTAGGTTAGCTTAGGATAGCTTAGCTTAGCTTAGGATAGCTTAGCTTAGATTAGGATAGCTTAGCTTAGCTTAGCTTAGGATAGCTTAGCTTAGCTTAGCTTAGCTTAGGATAGCTTAGCTTAGCTTAGGAGAGCTTAGCTTAGCTTAGGATAGCTTAGCTTAGCTTAGCTTAGGATAGCTTAGCTTAGCTTAGCTTAGGATAGCTTAGCTTAGCTTAGGATAGCTTAGCTTGGCTTAGCTTAGGATAGCTTAGCTTAGCTTAGCTTAGGATAGCTTAGCTTAGCTTAGCTTAGGATAGCTTAGGATAGCTTAGGATAGCTTAGCTTAGCTTAGCTTAGGATAGCTTAGCTTAGCTTAGCTTAGGATAGCTTAGCTTAGCTTAGCTTAGGATAGCTTAGCTTAGCTTAGGATAGCTTAGCTTAGCTTAGCTTAGGATAGCTTAGCTTAGCTTAGCTTAGGATAGCTTAGCTTAGCTTAGCTTAGGATAGCTTAGCTTAGCTTAGCTTAGGATAGCTTAGCTTAGCTTAGCTTAGGATAGCTTAGCTTAGCTTAGCTTAGGATAGCTTAGCTTAGCTTAGCTTAGGATAGATTAGCTTAGCTTAGGATAGCTTAGCTTAGCTTAGCTTAGGAAAGCTTAGCTTATCTTAGGATAGCTTAGCTTAGCTTAGCTTAGGAGAGCTTAGCTTAGCTTAGCTTAGGATAGCTTAGCTTAGCTTAGCTTAGGATAGCTTAGGATAGCTTAGCTTAGGATAGCTTAGGATAGCTTAGCTTAGGATAGCTTAGGATAGCTTAGCTTAGGATAGCTTAGCTTAGGATAGCTTAGCTTAGGATAGCTTAGGATAGCTTAGCTTAGCTTAGCTTAGGATAGCTTAGGATAGCTTAGCTTAGGATAGCTTAGGATAGCTTAGCTTAGGATAGATTAGGATAGCTTAGCTTAGGATAGCTTAGGATAGCTTAGCTTAGGATAGGTTAGCTTAGGATAGCTTAGCTTAGCTTAGCTTAGGATAGCTTAGCTTGGGATAGCTTAGGATAGCTTAGCTTAGGATAGCTTAGCTTAGGATAGCTTAGGATAGCTTAGCTTAGCTTAGCTTAGGATAGCTTAGCTTAGCTTAGCTTAGGATAGCTTAGCTTAGCTTAGGATAGCTTAGCTTAGCTTAGCTTAGGATAGCTTAGCTTAGGATAGCTTAGCTTAGGATAGCTTAGCTTAGGTTAGCTTAGCTTAGCTTAGCTTAGGATAGCTTAGGATAGCTTAGCTTAGGATAGCTTAGCTTAGCTTAGCTTAGGTTAGCTTAGCTTAGTTTAGCTTAGGATAGCTTAGCTTAGCTTAGCTTAGGATAGCTTAGCTTAGGATAGCTTAGGATAGCTTAGCTTAGCTTAGCTTAGGTTAGCTTAGCTTAGTTTAGCTTAGGATAGCTTAGCTTAGCTTAGCTTAGGATAGCTTAGCTTAGGATAGCTTAGGATTGCTTAGCTTAGCTTAGCTTAGGATAGCTTAGCTTAGCTTAGCTTAGGATAGCTTAGCTTAGCTTAGCTTAGGATAGCTTAGCTTAGCTTAGCTTAGGATAGCTTAGCTTAGCTTAGCTTAGGATAGCTTAGGATAGCTTAGGATAGCTTAGCTTAGCTTAGCTTAGGATAGCTTAGCTTAGCTTAGGATAGCTTAGCTTAGCTTAGCTTAGGATAGCTTAGCTTAGCTTAGGATAGCTTAGCTTAGCTTAGCTTAGGATAGCTTAGCTTAGCTTAGCTTAGGATAGCTTAGCTTAGCTTAGCTTAGGATAGCTTAGCTTAGCTTAGCTTAGGATAGATTAGCTTAGCTTAGGATAGCTTAGCTTAGCTTAGCTTAGGAAAGCTTAGCTTAGCTTAGGATAGCTTAGTTTAGCTTAGCTTAGGAGAGCTTAGCTTAGCTTAGCTTAGGATAGCTTAGCTTAGCTTAGCTTAGGATAGCTTAGCTTAGCTTAGCTTAGGTAGCTTAGCTTAGCTTAGCTTAGGATAGCTTAGCTTAGCTTAGCTTAGCTTAGGATAGCTTAGCTTAGCTTAGCTTAGGAGAGCTTAGCTTAGCTTAGCTTAGGATAGCTTAGGATAGCTTAGCTTAGGATAGCTTAGGATAGCTTACCTTAGGAGAGCTTAGCTTAGGATAGCTTAGCTTAGGATAGCTTAGGATAGCTTAGCTTAGCTTAGCTTAGGATAGCTTAGCTTAGCTTAGCTTAGGATAGCTTAGCTTAGGTTAGCTTAGCTTAGCTTAGCTTAGCTTAGGATAGCTTAGCTTAGGATAGCTTAGGATAGCTTAGCTTAGGATAGCTTAGGATAGCTTAGCTTAGGATAGCTTAGCTTAGGATAGCTTAGGATAGCTTAGCTTAGGATAGCTTAGGATAGCTTAGCTTAGGATAGCTTAGCTTAGGATAGCTTAGGGTAGCTTAGCTTAGCTTAGCTTAGGATAGCTTAGCTTAGCTTAGCTTAGGATAGCTTAGCTTAGCTTAGCTTAGGATAGCTTAGCTTAGCTTAGCTTAGGATAGCTTAGGATAGCTTAGCTTAGGATAGCTTAGGATAGCTTAGCTTAGGATAGCTTAGGATAGCTTAGGATAGCTTAGCTTAGCTTAGCTTAGGATAGCTTAGCTTAGCTTAGCTTAGGATAGCTTAGCTTAGCTTAGCTTAGGATAGCTTAGCTTAGCTTAGGATAGCTTAGCTTAGCTTAGCTTAGGATAGCTTAGCTTAGCTTAGCTTAGGACAGCTTAGCTTAGCTTAGCTTAGGATAGCTTAGCTTAGCTTAGGATAGCTTAGCTTAGCTTAGCTTAGGATAGCTTAGCTTAGCTTAGCTTAGGATAGCTTAGCTTAGGATAGCTTAGCTTAGGATAGCTTAGCTTAGGTTAGCTTAGCTTAGCTTAGCTTAGGATAGCTTAGGATAGCTTAGCTTAGGATAGCTTAGCTTAGCTTAGCTTAGGATAGCTTAGCTTAGCTTAGCTTAGGATAGCTTAGCTTAGCTTAGCTTAGGATAGCTTAGCTTAGCTTAGCTTAGGATAGCTTAGCTTAGGATAGCTTAGGATAGCTTAGCTTAGCTTAGCTTAGGATAGCTTAGCTTAGCTTAGCTTAGGATAGCTTAGCATAGCTTAGGATAGCTTAGCTTAGCTTAGCTTAGGATAGCTTAGCTTAGCTTAGCTTAGGATAGCTTAGCTTAGCTTAGCTTAGGATAGCTTAGGATAGCTTAGGATAGCTTAGCTTAGCTTAGCTTAGGATAGCTTAGCTTAGCTTAGCTTAGGATAGCTTAGCTTAGCTTAGCTTAGGATAGCTTAGCTTAGCTTAGCTTAGGATAGCTTAGCTTAGCTTAGCTTAGGATAGCTTAGCTTAGCTTAGCTTAGGATTGCTTAGCTTAGCTTAGGATAGCTTAGCTTAGCTTAGCTTAGGATAGCTTAGCTTAGGATAGCTTAGGATAGCTTAGCTTAGGATAGCTTAGCTTAGGATAGCTTAGGATAGCTTAGCTTAGCTTAGCTTAGGATAGCTTAGCTTAGCTTAGCTTAGGATAGCTTAGCTTAGCTTAGGATAGCTTAGCTTAGCTTAGCTTAGGATAGCTTAGCTTAGCTTAGGATAGCTTAGCTTAGCTTAGCTTAGGATAGCTTAGCTTAGCTTATCTTAGGATAGCTTAGCTTAGCTTAGCTTAGGATAGCTTAGCTTAGCTTAGCTTAGGATAGCTTAGCTTAGCTTAGCTTAGGATAGATTAGCTTAGCTTAGGATAGCTTAGCTTAGCTTAGCTTAGGAAAGCTTAGCTTAGCTTAGGATAGCTTAGCTTAGCTTAGCTTAGGAGAGCTTAGCTTAGCTTAGCTTAGGATAGCTTAGCTTAGCTTAGCTTAGAATAGCTTAGCTTAGCTTAGCTTAGGTAGCTTAGCTTAGCTTAGCTTAGGATAGCTTAGCTTAGCTTAGCTTAGCTTAGCTTAGGATAGCTTAGCTTAGCTTAGCTTAGGAGAGCTTAGCTTAGCTTAGCTTAGCTTAGGATAGCTTAGGATAGCTTAGCTTAGGATAGCTTAGGATAGCTTACCTTAGGAGAGCTTAGCTTAGGATAGCTTAGCTTAGGATAGCTTAGGATAGCTTAGCTTAGGATAGCTTAGCTTAGGATAGCTTAGCTTAGGATAGCTTAGGATAGCTTAGCTTAGCTTAGGATAGCTTAGCTTAGCTTAGCTTAGGATAGCTTAGCTTAGGTTAGCTTAGCTTAGCTTAGCTAAGCTTAGGATAGCTTAGCTTAGGATAGCTTAGGATAGCTTAGCTTAGGATAGCTTAGGATAGCTTAGCTTAGGATAGCTTAGCTTAGGATAGCTTAGGATAGCTTAGCTTAGGATAGCTTAGGATAGCTTAGCTTAGGATAGCTTAGCTTAGGATAGCTTAGGATAGCTTAGCTTAGCTTAGCTTAGGATAGCTTAGATTAGCTTAGCTTAGGATAGCTTAGCTTAGCTTAGCTTAGGATAGCTTAGCTTAGCTTAGCTTAGGATAGCTTAGGATAGCTTAGCTTAGGATAGCTTAGGATAGCTTAGCTTAGGATAGCTTAGGATAGCTTAGGATAGCTTAGCTTAGCTTAGCTTAGGATAGCTTAGCTTAGCTTAGCTTAGGATAGCTTAGCTTAGCTTAGGATAGCTTAGCTTAGCTTAGCTTAGGATAGCTTAGCTTAGCTTAGCTTAGGACAGCTTAGCTTAGCTTAGCTTAGGATAGCTTAGCTTAGCTTAGGATAGCTTAGCTTAGCTTAGCTTAGGATAGCTTAGCTTATCTTAGGATAGCTTAGCTTAGGATAGCTTAGCTTAGGATAGCTTAGCTTAGGTTAGCTTAGCTTAGCTTAGCTTAGGATAGCTTAGGATAGCTTAGCTTAGGATAGCTTAGCTTAGCTTAGCTTAGGATAGCTTAGCTTAGCTTAGCTTAGGATAGCTTAGCTTAGCTTAGCTTAGGATAGCTTAGCTTAGCTTAGCTTAGGATAGCTTAGCTTAGGATAGCTTAGGATAGCTTAGCTTAGCTTAGCTTAGGATAGCTTAGCTTAGCTTAGCTTAGGATAGCTTAGCTTAGCTTAGGATAGCTTAGCTTGGCTTAGCTTAGGATAGCTTAGCTTAGCTTAGCTTAGGATAGCTTAGCTTAGCTTAGGATAGCTTAGGATAGCTTAGGATAGCTTAGCTTAGCTTAGCTTAGGATAGCTTAGCTTAGCTTAGCTTAGGATAGCTTAGCTTAGCTTAGCTTAGGATAGCTTAGCTTAGCTTAGCATAGCTTAGCTTAGCTTAGCTTAGGATAGCTTAGCTTAGCTTAGCTTAGGATAGCTTAGCTTAGCTTAGCTTAGGATAGCTTAGCTTAGCTTAGCTTAGGATAGCTTAGCTTAGCTTAGCTTAGGATAGCTTAGCTTAGCTTAGCTTAGGATAGCTTAGCTTAGCTTAGCTTAGGATAGATTAGCTTAGCTTAGGATAGCTTAGCTTAGCTTAGCTTAGGAAAGCTTAGCTTAGCTTAGGATAGCTTAGCTTAGCTTAGCTTAGGAGAGCTTAGCTTAGCTTAGCTTAGGATAGCTTAGCTTAGCTTAGCTTAGGATAGCTTAGGATAGCTTAGCTTAGGATAGCTTAGGATAGCTTAGCTTAGGATAGCTTAGGATAGCTTAGCTTAGGATAGCTTAGCTTAGGATAGCTTAGCTTAGGATAGCTTAGGATAGCTTAGCTTAGCTTAGCTTAGGATAGCTTAGGATAGCTTAGCTTAGGATAGCTTAGGATAGCTTAGCTTAGGATAGATTAGGATAGCTTAGCTTAGGATAGCTTAGGATAGCTTAGCTTAGGATAGGTTAGCTTAGGATAGCTTAGCTTAGCTTAGCTTAGGATAGCTTAGCTTGGGATAGCTTAGGATAGCTTAGCTTAGGATAGCTTAGCTTAGGATAGCTTAGGATAGCTTAGCTTAGCTTAGCTTAGGATAGCTTAGCTTAGCTTAGCTTAGGATAGCTTAGCTTAGCTTAGGATAGCTTAGCTTAGCTTAGCTTAGGATAGCTTAGCTTAGCTTAGCTTAGGATAGCTTAGCTTAGCTTAGCTTAGGATAGCTTAGCTTAGCTTAGCTTAGGATAGCTTAGCTTAGCTTAGCTTAGGATAGCTTAGCTTAGCTTAGCTTAGAATAGCTTAGCTTAGGATAGCTTAGCTTAGGATAGCTTAGCTTAGGATAGCTTAGGATAGCTTAGCTTAGGATAGCTTAGGATAGCTTAGCTTAGGATAGCTTAGCTTAGCTTAGGATAGCTTAGCTTAGCTTAGGATAGCTTAGCTTAGCTTAGCTTAGGATAGCTTAGCTTAGGATAGCTTAGGAAAGCTTAGCTTAGCTTAGCTTAGCTTAGGATAGCTTAGCTTAGCTTAGCTTAGGATAGCTTAGCTTAGCTTAGGATAGTTTAGCTTAGCTTAGCTTAGGATAGCTTAGCTTAGCTTAGCTTAGGATAGCTTAGCTTAGCTTAGCTTAGGATAGCTTAGCTTAGCTTAGCTTAGGATAGCTTAGCTTAGCTTAGCTTAGGATAGCTTAGCTTAGCTTAGGATAGCTTAGCTTAGCTTAGCTTAGGATAGCTTAGCTTAGCTTAGCTTAGGATAGCTTAGCTTAGGATAGCTTAGCTTAGCTTAGCTTAGGATAGCTTAGCTTAGCTTAGCTTAGGATAGCTTAGCTTAGCTTAGCTTAGGATAGCTTAGCTTAGCTTAGCTTAGGATAGCTTAGCTTAGCTTAGCTTAGGATAGCTTAGCTTAGCTTAGCTTAGGATAGCTTAGCTTAGCTTAGCTTAGGATAGCTTAGCTTAGCTTAGCTTAGGATAGCTTAGCTTAGCTTAGCTTAGGATAGCTTAGCTTAGCTTGGCTTAGGATAGCTTAGCTTAGCTTGGCTTAGGATAGCTTAGCTTAGCTTAGCTTAGGATAGCTTAGCTTAGCTTAGCTTAGGATAGCTTAGCTTAGCTTAGCTTAGGATAGCTTAGCTTAGCTTAGCTTAGGATAGCTTAGCTTAGTTTAGGATAGCTTAGCTTAGCTTAGCTTAGGATAGCTTAGGATAGCTTAGCTTAGGATAGCTTAGGATAGCTTAGCTTAGGATAGCTTAGGATAGCTTATGTTAGGATAGCTTAGCTTAGGATAGCTTAGGATAGCTTAGCTTAGGATAGCTTAGGATAGCTTAGCTTAGGATAGCTTAGGATAGCTTAGCTTAGGATAGCTTAGCTTAGGATAGCTTAGGAAAGCTTAGCTTAGCTTAGCTTAGGATAGCTTAGCTTAGCTTAGCTTAGGATAGCTTAGCTTAGCTTAGCTTAGGATAGCTTAGGATAGCTTAGCTTAGGATAGCTTAGGATAGCTTAGCTTAGGATAGCTTAGCTTAGGATAGCTTAGCTTAGGATAGCTTAGGATAGCTTAGCTTAGGATAGCTTAGGATAGCTTAGCTTAGGATAGCTTAGCTTAGGATAGCTTAGGATAGCTTAGCTTAGCTTAGCTTAGGATAGCTTAGCTTAGCTTAGCTTAGGATAGCTTAGCTTAGCTTAGCTTAGCTTAGGATAGCTTAGCTTAGCTTAGCTTAGGATAGCTTAGGATAGCTTAGCTTAGGATAGCTTAGGATAGCTTAGCTTAGGATAGCTTAGGATAGCTTAGCTTATGATAGCTTAGGATAGCTTAGCTTAGGATAGCTTAGCTTAGGATAGCTTAGCTTAGCTTAGCTTAGGATAGCTTAGCTTAGGATAGCTTAGGATAGCTTAGCTTAGGATAGCTTAGCTTAGGATAGCTTAGGATAGCTTAGCTTAGCTTAGCTTAGGATAGCTTAGCTTAGCTTAGCTTAGGATAGCTTAGGATAGCTTAGCTTAGCTTAGCTTAGGATAGCTTAGCTTAGCTTAGCTTAGGATAGCTTAGCTTAGCTTAGCTTAGGATAGCTTAGCTTAGCTTAGGATAGCTTAGCTTAGCTTAGCTTAGCTTAGGATAGCTTAGCTTAGCTTAGCTTAGGATAGCTTAGCTTAGCTTAGCTTAGCTTAGCTTAGGATAGCTTAGCTTAGCTTAGCTTAGGATAGCTTAGCTTAGCTTAGGATAGCTTAGCTTAGCTTAGCTTAGGATAACTTAGCTTAGCTTAGCTTAGGATAGCTTAGCTTAGTTTAGCTTAGGATAGCTTAGCTTAGCTTAGGATAGCTTAGCTTAGCTTAGCTTAGGATAGCTTAGCTTAGCTTAGCTTAGGATAGCTTAGGATAGCTTAGCTTAGGATAGCTTAGGATAGCTTAGCTTAGGATAGCTTAGGATAGCTTAGCTTAGGATAGCTTAGCATAGTATAGCTTAGGATAGCTTAGCTTAGCTTAGCTTAGGATAGCTTAGCTTAGGATAGCTTAGCTTAGCTTAGCTTAGGATAGCTTAGCTTAGCTTAGCTTAGGATAGCTTAGGATAGCTTAGCTTAGGATAGCTTAGGATAGCTTAGCTTAGGATAGCTTAGCTTAGGATAGCTTAGGATAGCTTAGCTTAGGATAGCTTAGGATAGCTTAGCTTAGGATAGCTTTGGATAGCTTAGCTTAGCTTAGGATAGCTTAGCTTAGCTTAGCTTAGGATAGCTTAGCTTAGCTTAGCTTAGGATAGCTTAGGATAGCTTAGCTTAGGATAGCTTAGGATAGCTTAGCTTAGGATAGCTTAGGATAGCTTAGCTTAGGATAGCTTAGGATAGCTTAGCTTAGCTTAGCTTAGGATAGCTTAGCTTAGGATAGCTTAGGATAGCTTAGCTTAGCTTAGGATAGCTTAGCTTAGCTTAGCTTAGCTTAGCTTAGGATAGCTTAGGATAGCTTAGCTTAGGATAGCTTAGGATAGCTTAGCTTAGGATAGCTTAGGATAGCTTATGTTAGGATAGCTTAGCTTAGGATAGCTTAGGATAGCTTAGCTTAGGATAGCTTAGGATAGCTTAGCTTAGGATAGCTTAGGATAGCTTAGCTTAGGATAGCTTAGCTTAGGATAGCTTAGGAAAGCTTAGCTTAGCTTAGCTTAGGATAGCTTAGCTTAGCTTAGCTTAGGATAGCTTAGCTTAGCTTAGCTTAGGATAGCTTAGGATAGCTTAGCTTAGGATAGCTTAGGATAGCTTAGCTTAGGATAGCTTAGCTTAGGATAGCTTAGCTTAGGATAGCTTAGGATAGCTTAGCTTAGGATAGCTTAGGATAGCTTAGCTTAGGATAGCTTAGCTTAGGATAGCTTAGGATAGCTTAGCTTAGCTTAGCTTAGGATAGCTTAGCTTAGCTTAGCTTAGGATAGCTTAGCTTAGCTTAGCTTAGCTTACGATAGCTTAGCTTAGCTTAGCTTAGGATAGCTTAGGATAGCTTAGCTTAGGATAGCTTAGGATAGCTTAGCTTAGGATAGCTTAGGATAGCTTAGCTTATGATAGCTTAGGATAGCTTAGCTTAGGATAGCTTAGCTTAGGATAGCTTAGCTTAGCTTAGCTTAGGATAGCTTAGCTTAGGATAGCTTAGGATAGCTTAGCTTAGGATAGCTTAGCTTAGGATAGCTTAGGATAGCTTAGCTTAGCTTAGCTTAGGATAGCTTAGCTTAGCTTAGCTTAGGATAGCTTAGGATAGCTTAGCTTAGCTTAGCTTAGGATAGCTTAGCTTAGCTTAGCTTAGGATAGCTTAGCTTAGCTTAGCTTAGGATAGCTTAGCTTAGCTTAGGATAGCTTAGCTTAGCTTAGCTTAGCTTAGGATAGCTTAGCTTAGCTTAGCTTAGGATAGCTTAGCTTAGCTTAGCTTAGCTTAGCTTAGGATAGCTTAGCTTAGCTTAGCTTAGGATAGCTTAGCTTAGCTTAGGATAGCTTAGCTTAGCTTAGCTTAGGATAACTTAGCTTAGCTTAGCTTAGGATAGCTTAGCTTAGTTTAGCTTAGGATAGCTTAGCTTAGCTTAGGATAGCTTAGCTTAGCTTAGCTTAGGATAGCTTAGCTTAGCTTAGCTTAGGATAGCTTAGGATAGCTTAGCTTAGGATAGCTTAGGATAGCTTAGCTTAGGATAGCTTAGGATAGCTTAGCTTAGGATAGCTTAGCATAGTATAGCTTAGGATAGCTTAGCTTAGCTTAGCTTAGGATAGCTTAGCTTAGGATAGCTTAGCTTAGCTTAGCTTAGGATAGCTTAGCTTAGCTTAGCTTAGGATAGCTTAGGATAGCTTAGCTTAGGATAGCTTAGGATAGCTTAGCTTAGGATAGCTTAGCTTAGGATAGCTTAGGATAGCTTAGCTTAGGATAGCTTAGGATAGCTTAGCTTAGGATAGCTTTGGATAGCTTAGCTTAGCTTAGGATAGCTTAGCTTAGCTTAGCTTAGGATAGCTTAGCTTAGCTTAGCTTAGGATAGCTTAGGATAGCTTAGCTTAGGATAGCTTAGGATAGCTTAGCTTAGGATAGCTTAGGATAGCTTAGCTTAGGATAGCTTTGGATAGCTTAGCTTAGCTTAGGATAGCTTAGCTTAGCTTAGCTTAGGATAGCTTAGCTTAGCTTAGCTTAGGATAGCTTAGGATAGCTTAGCTTAGGATAGCTTAGGATAGCTTAGCTTAGGATAGCTTAGGATAGCTTAGCTTAGCTTAGCTTAGGATAGCTTAGCTTAGCTTAGCTTAGGATAGCTTAGGATAGCTTAGCTTAGGATAGCTTAGGATAGCTTACCTTAGGATAGCTTAGCTTAGGATAGCTTAGCTTAGGATAGCTTAGGATAGCTTAGCTTAGCTTAGCTTAGGATAACTTAGCTTAGCTTAGCTTAGGATAGCTTAGCTTAGCTTAGCTTAGGATAGCTTAGCTTAGCTTATGATAGCTTAGCTTAGCTTAGCTTAGGATAGCTTAGCTTAGCTTAGATTAGGATAGCTTAGCTTAGGATAGCTTAGTATAGCTTAGCTTAGGATAGCTTAGCTTAGGATAGCTTAGGATAGCTTAGCTTAGGATAGCTTAGCTTAGCTTAGCTTCGGATAGCTTAGCTTAGCTTAGGATAGCTCAGCTTAGCTTAGCTTAGGATTGCTTAGCTTAGGATAGCTTAGGATAGCTTAGCTTAGCTTAGCTTAGGATAGCTTAGCTTAGCTTAGCTTAGGATAGCTTAGCTTAGCTTAGCTTAGGATAGCTTAGCTTAGCTTAGCTTAGGATAGCTTAGCTTGGCATAGCTTAGGATAGATTAGCTTAGGATAGCTTAGCTTAGGATAGCTTAGGATAGCTTAGCTTAGCTTAGCTTAGGATAGATTAGCTTAGCATAGCTTCCGATAGCTTAGCTAAGCTTAGGAAAGCTTAGCTTAGCTTAGCTTAGGATAGCTTAGCTTAGCTTAGCTTAGGATAGCTTAGCTAAGCTTAGCTTAGGATAGCTTAGCTTAGCTTAGCTTAGAATAGCTTAGCTTAGGATAGCTTAGCTTAGGATAGCTTAGCTTAGGATAGCTTAGGATAGCTTAGCTTAGGATAGCTTAGGATAGCTTAGCTTAGGATAGCTTAGCTTAGCTTAGCTTAGGATAGCTTAGCTTAGCTTAGGATAGCTTAGCTTAGCTTAGCTTAGGATAGCTTAGCTTAGGATAGCTTAGGAAAGCTTAGCTTAGCTTAGCTTAGGATAGCTTAGCTTAGCTTAGCTTAGGATAGCTTAGCTTAGGATAGCTTAGCTTAGCTTAGGATAGCTTAGCTTAGCTTAGCTTAGGATAGCTTAGCTTAGCTTAGCTTAGGATAGCTTAGCTTAGCTTAGCATAGGATAGCTTAGCTTAGCTTAGCTTAGGATAGCTTAGCTTAGCTTAGCTTAGGATAGCTTAGCTTAGGATAGCTTAGCTTAGCTTAGCCTAGGATAGCTTAGCTTAGCTTAGCTTAGGATAGCTTAGCTTAGCTTAGCTTAGGATAGCTTAGCTTAGCTAAGCTTAGGAAAGCTTAGCTTAGCTTAGCTTAGGATAGCTTCGCTTAGCTTGGCTTAGGATAGCTTAGCTTAGCTTGGCTTAGGATAGCTTAGCTTAGCTTGGCTTAGGATAGCTTAGCTTAGCTTAGCTTAGGATAGCTTAGCTTAGATTAGCTTAGGATAGCTTCGCTTAGCTTAGCTTAGGATAGCTTAGCTTAGTTTAGGAAAGCTTAGCTTAGCTTAGCTTAGGATAGCTTAGCTTAGCTTAGGATAGCTTAGCTTAGCTTAGGATAGCTTAGCTTAGCTTAGCTTAGGATAGCTTAGCTTAGGATAGCTTAGCTTAGCTTAGCTTAGGATAGCTTAGCTTAGCTTAGCACAGGATAGCTTAGCTTAGGATAGCTTAGCTTAGCTTAGCTTAGGATAGCTTAGCTTAGGATAGCTTAGCTTAGCTTAGCTTAGGATAGCTTAGGATAGCTTAGCTTAGGATAGCTTAGCTTAGGATAGCTTAGGAAAGCTTAGCTTAGCTTAGCTTAGGATAGCTTAGCTTAGCTTAGCTTAGGATAGCTTAGCTTAGCTTAGGATAGCTTAGGATAGCTTAGCTTAGGATAGCTTAGGATAGCTTAGCTTAGGATAGCTTAGCTTAGGATAGCTTAGCTTAGGATAGCTTAGGATAGCTTAGCTTAGGATAGCTTAGCTTAGCTTAGCTTAGGATAGCTTAGGATAGCTTAGCTTAGCTTAGCTTAGGATAGCTTAGCTTAGCTTAGCTTAGGATAGCTTAGCTTAGCTTAGCTTAGGATAGCTTAGGATAGCTTAGGATAGCTTAGCTTAGGATAGCTTAGGATAGCTTAGCTTAGGATAGCTTAGGATAGCTTAGCTTAGGATAGCTTAGCTTAGGATAGCTTATCCTAGCTTAGCTTAGCTTAGGATAGCTTAGGATAGCTTAGCTTAGGATAGCTTAGCTTAGCTTAGCTTAGGATAGCTTAGGATAGCTTAGCTTAGGATAGCTTAGCTTAGCTTAGCTTAGGATAGCTTAGCTTAGCTTAGGATAGCTTAGCTTAGCTTAGCTTAGGATAGCTTAGCTTAGGAGAGCTTAGGATAGCTTAGCTTAGCTTAGCTTAGGATAGCTTAGCTTAGCTTAGCTTAGGATAGCTTAGCTTAGCTTAGGATAGCTTAGCTTAGCTTAGGTTAGCTTAGGATAGCTTAGCTTAGGATAGCTTAGCTTAGCTTAGCTTAGGATAGCTTAGCTTAGCTTAGCTTAGGATAGCTTAGCTTAGCTTAGCTTAGGATAGCTTAGCTTAGGATAGCTTAGGATAGCTTAGCTTAGCTTAGGATAGCTTAGCTTAGCTTAGCTTAGGATAGCTTAGCTTAGCTTAGGATAGCTTAGCTTAGCTTAGCTTAGGATAGCTTAGCTTAGCTTAGGATAGCTTAGCTTAGCTTAGCTTAGGATAGCTTAGCTTAGCTTAGGATAGCTTAGGATAGCTTAGGATAGCTTAGCTTAGCTTAGCTTAGGATAGCTTAGCTTAGCTTAGCTTAGGATAGCTTAGCTTAGCTTAGCTTAGGATAGCTTAGCTTAGCTTAGGATAGCTTAGCTTAGCTTAGCTTAGGATAGCTTAGCTTAGCTTAGCTTAGGATAGCTTAGCTTAGCTTAGCTTAGGATAGCTTAGCTTAGCTTAGCTTAGGATAGCTTAGCTTAGCTTAGGATAGCTTAGCTTAGCTTAGCTTAGGATAGCTTAGCTAAGCTTAGGATAGCTTAGCTTAGCTTAGCTTAGGAGAGCTTAGTTTAGCTTAGCTTAGGATAGCTTAGCTTAGCTTAGGATAGCTTAGCTTAGCTTAGGATAGCTTAGCTTAGCTTAGCTTAGCTTAGCTTAGCTTAGCTTAGGATAGCTTAGCTTAGCTTAGCTTAGGATAGCTTAGGATAGCTTAGCTTAGGATAGCTTAGGATAGCTTACCTTAGGATAGCTTAGCTTAGGATAGCTTAGCTTAGGATAGCTTAGGATAGCTTAGCTTAGCTTAGCTTAGGATAACTTAGCTTTGCTTAGCTTAGGATAGCTTAGCTTAGCTTAGCTTAGGATAGCTTAGCTTAGCTTATGATAGCTTAGCTTAGCTTAGCTTAGGATAGCTTAGCTTAGCTTAGCTTAGGATAGCTTAGCTTAGGATAGCTTAGTATAGCTTAGCTTAGGATAGCTTAGCTTAGGATAGCTTAGGATAGCTTAGCTTAGGATAGCTTAGCTTAGCTTAGCTTCGGATAGCTTAGCTTAGCTTAGGATAGCTCAGCTTAGCTTAGCTTAGGATTGCTTAGCTTAGGATAGCTTAGGATAGCTTAGCTTAGCTTAGCTTAGGATAGCTTAGCTTAGCTTAGCTTAGGATAGCTTAGCTTAGCTTAGGATAGCTTAGCTTAGCTTAGCTTAGGATAGCTTAGCTTAGCTTAGCTTAGGATAGCTTAGCTTAGCTTAGGATAGCTTAGCTTAGCTTAGCTTAGGATAGCTTAGCTTAGCTTAGGATAGCTTAGCTTAGCTTAGCTTAGGATAGCTTAGCTTAGCTTAGCTTAGGATAGCTTAGCTTAGCTTAGCTTAGGATAGCTTAGCTTAGCTTAGCTTAGCTTAGGATAGCTTAGCTTAGCTTAGGATAGCTTAGCTTAGCTTAGCTTAGGATAGCTTAGCTTAGCTTAGGATAGCTTAGCTTAGCTTAGCTTAGGATAGCTTAGCTTAGCTTAGCTTAGGATAGCTTAGCTTAGCATAGCTTAGCTTAGGATAGCTTAGCTTAGCTTAGCTTAGCTTAGGATAGCTTAGCTTAGCTTAGGATAGCTTAGGATAGCTTAGCTTAGAATAGCTTAGGATAGCTTAGCTTAGGATAGCTTAGCTTAGCATAGCTTAGGATAGCTTAGCTTAGGATAGCTTAGCTTAGGATAGCTTAGCTTAGGATAGCTTAGGATAGCTTAGCTTAGCTTAGCTTAGGATAGCTTAGCTTAGCTTAGCTTAGGATAGCTTAGCTTAGCTTAGCTTAGGATAGCTTAGGATAGCTTAGCTTAGGATAGCTTAGGATAGCTTAGCTTAGGATAGCTTAGGATAGCTTAGCTTAGGATAGCTTAGCTTAGCTTAGCTTAGGATAGCTTAGCTTAGCTTAGCTTAGGATAGCTTAGCTTAGCTTAGGATAGCTTAGCTTAGCTTAGCTTAGGATAGCTTAGCTTAGGATAGCTTAGCTTAGGATAGCTTAGCTTAGGTTAGCTTAGCTTAGCTTAGCTTAGGATAGCTTAGGATAGCTTAGCTTAGGATAGCTTAGCTTAGCTTAGCTTAGGATAGCTTAGGATAGCTTAGGATAGCTTAGCTTAGCTTAGGATAGCTTAGCTTAGCTTAGCTTAGGATAGCTTAGCTTAGCTTAGGATAGCTTAGCTTAGCTTAGCTTAGGATAGCTTAGCTTAGCTTAGCTTAGGATAGCTTAGCTTAGCTTAGGATAGCTTAGCTTAGCTTAGCTTAGGATAGCTTAGCTTAGCTTAGGATAGCTTAGCTTAGCTTAGCTTAGCTTAGGAGAGCTTAGCTTAGCTTAGCTTAGGATAGCTTAGCTTAGCTTAGCTTAGGATAGCTTAGCTTAGCGTAGGATAGCTTAGCTTAGCTTAGCTTAGCTTAGCTTAGGATAGCTTAGCTTAGCTTAGCTTAGGATAGCTTAGCTTAGCTTAGCTTAGGATAGCTTAGGATAGCTTAGCTTAGGATAGCTTAGCTTAGGATAGCTTAGCTTAGGATAGCTTAGGATAGCTTAGCTTAGCTTAGCTTAGGATAACTTAGCTTAGCTTAGCTTAGGATAGCTTAGCTTAGCTTAGCTTAGGATAGCTTAGCTTAGCTTATGATAGCTTAGCTTAGCTTAGCTTAGGATAGCTTAGCTTAGCTTAGCTTAGGATAGCTTAGCTTAGGATAGCTTAGGATAGCTTAGCTTAGGATAGCTTAGCTTAGGATAGCTTAGCTTAGGATAGCTTAGGATAGCTTAGCTTAGGATAGCTTAGCTTAGCTTAGCTTCGGATAGCTTAGCTTAGCTTAGGATAGCTCAGCTTAGCTTAGCTTAGGATTGCTTAGCTTAGGATAGCTTAGGATAGCTTAGCTTAGCTTAGCTTAGGATAGCTTAGCTTAGCTTAGCTTAGGATAGCTTAGCTTAGCTTAGGATAGCTTAGCTTAGCTTAGGATAGCTTAGCTTAGCTTAGCTTAGGATAGCTTAGCTTAGCTTAGCTTAGGATAGCTTAGCTTAGCTTAGCTTAGGATAGCTTAGCTTAGCTTAGCTTAGGATAGCTTAGCTTAGCTTAGGATAGCTTAGCTTAGCTTAGGATAGCTTAGCTTAGCTTAGCTTAGGATAGCTTAGCTTAGCTTAGCTTAGGATAGCTTAGCTTAGCTTAGCTTAGCTTAGCTTAGGATAGCTTAGCTTAGCTTAGGATAGCTTAGCTTAGCTTAGCTTAGGATAGCTTAGCTTAGCTTAGGATAGCTTAGCTTAGCTTAGCTTAGGATAGCTTAGCTTAGCTTAGCTTAGGATAGCTTAGCTTAGCATAGCTTAGCTTAGGATAGCTTAGCTTAGCTTAGCTTAGCTTAGGATAGCTTAGCTTAGCTTAGGATAGCTTAGGATAGCTTAGCTTAGGATAGCTTAGGATAGCTTAGCTTAGGATAGCTTAGCTTAGCATAGCTTAGGATAGCTTAGCTTAGGATAGCTTAGGATAGCTTAGCTTAGGATAGCTTAGGATAGCTTAGCTTAGCTTAGCTTAGGATAGCTTAGCTTAGCTTAGCTTAGGATAGCTTAGCTTAGCTTAGCTTAGGATAGCTTAGGATAGCTTAGCTTAGGATAGCTTAGGATAGCTTAGCTTAGGATAGCTTAGGATAGCTTAGCTTAGGATAGCTTAGCTTAGCTTAGCTTAGGATAGCTTAGCTTAGCTTAGCTTAGGATAGCTTAGCTTAGCTTAGCTTAGGATAGCTTAGCTTAGCTTAGGATAGCTTAGCTTAGCTTAGCTTAGGATAGCTTAGCTTAGGATAGCTTAGCTTAGGATAGCTTAGCTTAGGTTAGCTTAGCTTAGCTTAGCTTAGCTTAGGATAGCTTAGGATAGCTTAGCTTAGGATAGCTTAGCTTAGCTTAGCTTAGGATAGCTTAGGATAGCTTAGGATAGCTTAGCTTAGCTTAGGATAGCTTAGCTTAGCTTAGCTTAGGATAGCTTAGCTTAGCTTAGGATAGCTTAGCTTAGCTTAGCTTAGGATAGCTTAGCTTAGGATAGCTTAGCTTAGGATAGCTTAGCTTAGGATAGCTTAGGATAGCTTAGCTTAGGATAGCTTAGGATAGCTTAGCTTAGGTAGCTTAGCTTAGCTTAGCTTAGGATAGCTTAGCTTAGCTTAGGATAGCTTAGCTTAGCTTAGCTTAGGATAGCTTAGCTTAGGAAAGCTTAGGATAGCTTAGCTTAGCTTAGCTTAGGATAGCTTAGCATAGCTTAGGATAGCTTAGCTTAGCTTAGGATAGCTTAGCTTAGCTTAGGATAGCTTAGCTTAGCTTAGCTTAGGATAGCTTAGCTTAGCTTAGCTTAGGATAGCTTAGCTTAGCTTAGCTTAGGATAGCTTAGCTTAGCTTAGCTTAGGATAGCTTAGCTTAGCTTAGCTTAGCTTAGGATAGCTTAGCTTAGCTTAGCTTAGGATAGCTTAGCTTAGCTTAGGAGAGCTTAGCTTAGCTTAGCTTAGGATAGCTTAGCTTAGCTTAGCTTAGGATAGCTTAGCTTAGCTTAGCTTAGGATAGCTTAGCTTAGCTTAGCTTAGGATAGCTTAGCTTAGCTTAGCTTAGGATAGCTTAGCTTAGCTTAGCTTAGGATAGCTTAGCTTAGCTTAGCTTAGGATAGCTTAACTTAGCTTAGCTTAGGATAGCTTAGCTTAGCTTAGCTTAGGATAGCTTAGCTTAGCTTAGGATAGCTTAGCTTAGCTTAGGATAGCTTAGCTTAGCTTAGCTTAGGATAGCTTAGCTTAGCTTAGCTGAGGATACCTTAGCTTAGCTTAGGATAGCTTAGCTTAGCTTAGCTTAGGATAGCTTAGCTTAGCTTAGGATAGCTTAGCTTAGCTTAGGATAGCTTAGCTTAGCTTAGGATAGCTTAGCTTAGCTTAGGATAGCTTAGCTTAGCTTAGGATAGCTTAGCTTCGGATAGCTTAGCTTAGCTTAGCTTAGGATACCTTAGCTTAGCTTAGGATAGCTTAGTTTAGCTTAGCTTAGGATAGCTTAGCTTAGCTTAGCTTAGGATAGCTTAGCTTAGGATAGCTTAGCTTAGCTTAGGATAGCTTAGCTTAGCTTAGCTTAGGATAGCTTAGCTTAGCTTAGCTTAGGATAGCTTAG
>CAXHJY010000486.1:27500-42500 GCA_964016885.1 Eledone cirrhosa | reverse complement strand
CCATGCTTACCAGCATAGTTACGTCCCTTTACGATCTGAATTCAAATCCAGGCGAGGTTGACTTTGCCTTTCATCCTTACGGGGTCGATAAAATAAAGTACCAGTAATGCACTGGGTAATTACTGGCCTTGTGCCAAAAGGAGAAACAATTAATTTATATTAATTTGTGTATATATATATATATATATATATATATTTATATATATATATATATATATATATATATTTATATATATATATATATATATATAAATATATATATATATAACTAGCAGTAAAGCCCGGCGTTGCTCGGGGTCGCTCAGTAGCTGTGTTAAAGTTACAATGTTAAGTTTCTTTTTTGGCTTAAAAACTGTAGTGTCTACTGTGCAGACTTGCATGTGGTGTTTTTGATTAATATTCCCTCAACCAACAATATGCCTTATGAAGTTAAGAAAACATAACGATAACCCGAATGTTATAACAAAAGAGGATGCTGGGGATAAAAACTGCACTGGTTATTTATTAACAAAGATCGAAAATGTAAACACTGCAACGCAGAGAAAAACATTAGCGTAACCAAAGTATCAGTTATGTCTGTCTGCACGCCTATATCACCTCTCTGCACGACTGTCTGTCTGCACGCCTATATCACCTCTCTGCCCGACTGTCTGTCTGCACGCCTATATCACCTCTCTGCACGACTGTCTGTCTGCACGCCTATATCACCTCTCTGCACGACTGTCTGTCTGCACGCGTATATCACCTCTCTGCACGACTGTCTGTCTGCACGACTGTCTGTCTGCACGCCTAACGACGAAATATTTGCTTGTTTTACGTAGTCTTTAAATAGACTTGTTTTCAAGTAAAAATATTGTTTTAAAATGCTTTTAAATGGAAATGAAGCAAAACGGAAGCTTAGTGTTCGAACTGATGAATTTTGCAGGTCAATATTTTGCTGGCTCGACAACTGTTCGTGTATTGTGTTAATGTCATTTTAAACGCTGAGAAAGCCAGCGTAATGTTTTACGTAAGACGCTCAATGTAAACAGAACAAAGGGAAATAACTGATAACTTACGCTCAAAAATCGATACATTATATTCGATTTCGTCACATAGGGTGGGTCAATTTGAAATATTTTTTTCCGATGTCTTCGCTAGGGCTCAATGTACAAGTATAGCAATTTCGGTGCAATTCCGTCAGAGATTCTAAGAGGAGATGTGTGCCAAAAATCGATAGACAGACAGACAACCACAGTTTTATATATATAGATTGGATATATGAGAGGGATGAACACATATAAGTATACATGTATTCCAATGTATACTTATATCTGATATAAGTATACATGTATTCCAATGTATACTTATATCTACGTTCATCCCTCTCATATATCCAATTATATTACACGGCTCGGAAAGATTTCCTTCTTTGAGCTATTTAATTCTAAAAGACTATTTTGAGTTTATAACTCAATCTATATATATATATATAATTTATAGTTATGCATACACTATATACAACTATAAACAGGAAAGGTCAGTAATTTATTACTACCTTATTACCAGTAAGAAAAATAGCTTAGATATTTTACAGAGCCGGAATATAAATTACACAATAATCAAAGCTATGTTCAAATCATTTTATTGCTGACAATCGTTTCATTTCATCCAAACTTTCGTTTGGATTCATCGGACCACTAGCAATGTTTGTACATATAATTAACCTCCTATTCAACTGAACAATCATATAGATACATGGATATGTTGTTGACAGCATTAATATCCACGTATCTATATGATTATTCAGTTGAATAGGAGGTTAATTATATGTACAAACATTGCTAGTGCTGCGATGATTCCAAACGAAAGTTTGGAAGAAAACGATTGTCAGCAATGAAATGATTTGAACATAGCTTTGATTATTGTGTAATTTATATATATATATATATATATATATATATATATATATATATATATATATATATATAGTCTGGGATATAAATGCAAGACAGATACCACGTAGTGGACTTATTCAGTCAATCTTCAGAAGAAATGTTTCCTATTTCACACTTCTAATTTATCAATTTGCAAATGACGAATAAATAAGAAGAAATTGCAAATTAACAAATATAATTACCGCTTAAATATTTAGACATGATAAATATTCTGCCTAAAACGCCCGTACCAAGTCACGTGACTACTGCTAGGATTCTTAGTATTAAAATGTACTACCAAAACGGTAGCGTTTTATCATATAGTTTTGCTATAAACGTAGAAATTAAGTGACTTTTATTTACATTTAAGGCTATGATTAACTAAAAGCGAAAACTGGGTAACTTGATAAACCTAGTGATTAACGGTAATTAATATTTAATATAAATTGCATATAATGATTAACGTTTCATGTTGCCATGACCTGAAAAGCATAGATTTTATTTGTTTAATAAAATCATTATAAGCTCTATAACATTAGATACATTATTTGTGGGCATTTCGTTTTACACACACACACACACACACACACACACACACACACACACACACACACACACACACACACACACACACACACACACACACACACACACACATATATATGTATATAGAATAAGAAAATGCGAAGTAGTTTCAGATGTTAAAGTCCTTTAATTATAATGCTGTGATACATATTTCAATGACGACAGTGGCCACACGATTCCGTGTACCCAGTGCCATGACATCATCAGACACCTTTTTACATAATAAGGTTACGTTCCCGAGGCAATCCAAATTGAAACGACAAGGGAACGGACAAGGCGCGTGTTCTTGAATCCCTCGTCCGTCCCTTGTGAGCCCCAAACCACCCCCACAGGTTAGCGCAGATGCAAAAGTGAAGGAACCATCCACTACCCCAAACTCAACGAAACTAGCCTAGGCAAGTTCCCCCCACCCTCAACCAAAACAATCACCCCCATCCAGGCCCGTAATATGACACGGTTAAAGTTTACTGCTATTTGCCCTGCCAATGGAGGTTGACCGAAACCTAGTAGTGGTGGCAGAGTATGAGTTTCAATAGGCCTCAATACTACCCCTAATTTATACTTGGACAATAGAGTTGACCACCCTCGCTAAGAGAATATAAAATTAATTCTAGATATTATGGTTTCACAGAGGAAATTAAGATTGAAAATTAGAAATTAAAAGTTAAAATCTTGATTGAAGTAAATAAAAATATATATATATAAAATAAATAGGGAGATGTTTAAATTATAGTAAGAAGTTTCGAAAAGGGGGTCAATATTGGATACTACAGATATATTATCAATATATGGAACAATAGTACCGTACAGTAGAACGAAAAATTATAGTAAGAAATTTTGAAAAGGGATCAATATTGGATATTATGGATATATTATCCATATATTGAACGATAGTACCGTACAGTAGAACGGAATGTAAATTAAAGTATGAAACGCAGTAATTAAGCAAACAATTAGTTAATATCTTCTTCTGCCACATGAATCAAAACAAAAAGTACATAGATGCAAAATAAGAGAGAGGAATGCTCTCAAAACTGACTAATGGGAAGTTTGACATTTTTTTGTTATTTTGTTCCTTTACCATCTTATTCCTTCTACCACTTTATCAATTTTTTTGAGCTAACACCAACAATAACAACACTACCAACACAAGAATTGAGGTCAGATGTACCTAACAATAACAACAACTACGGATTGGCTTGGCTCAGAACGAATTTCTATAGACTTTTGAATGAGGAATGTTCTAACAACTGACCAACGAGAGGAGAAGAGGCCCTTTGACACTGAAATTCGTTTGTTTGAATTCATATGATTCCAGTTCCTCAGTGAAATAACATCCCAACCAGGAACTGGGCATATCAGAGTATTAACAAAGTTGTACACCTCAACAACATATGTACTTGTCTATATCACACTAATTCGGACTGCCTGAAGAGGTCACAGCCAAAGATGGCTGTCACCGAAATATATATAGCAGTAATAAACGAAGCTAAATTTTAAACATTTGACTTATTTATTTTATTTTATTTTACATTAGTCCGGAGTAACCCAACCAACATGCGCACTTCGTCAAGTGCTCCAATCTGCATACTGAGGTGTTGGTATACAACCAACATATACTAATATATATATATATATATATATATATATATATATATATATACGCCTGTGTGTATAAACATGTATGTATGCTTGTGTTTGTTGCTTGACCGTTGAATTGTGGAACCTACATGCAATAAACTTTGATCTGAAATATAAGTACATATAATATATGGCCTCTGATGACGGGAAATGCTAAACCATTCTGAATGCGGTGAGTTTTATTGAGGAACAAAACAAAAGGATTAGCAGACGGAAACATGTTTAACACCGGTATATTTCAAATGGATTTGAGTTAAATAAATTCTTAGGATTGGATAAATAATTAGCGTAGATTGCTGTTGTGAAAACAACTTAATTTTTTGCCTTATAATGTATATCAATATTTCGACATAGTGTGCTATACACACTGTTAAGACAGAAACTAAATTTCATCCCAGACTCTTTAGTATAAATATCTATCCAAGATACCTCGCCGTGGAATGTACTCGAAACTATACAGTTGTGTAACGATAACCTTATGTATAGCCCATGTCATTTTCAATATCTCTAACTGATACAAGGAATTATAACGCTGTACGTTTACTTTCTATTTTATAGCACACATCATATTCTTTATATACATTGTAAATATTTTCAGAGTCTAATTCCTCCTCTGTTTTCAATGATATCTCTCATTACCTAGTTCTAAGGAAATTATTATCACATTGTGTTGGAGAAGAATGTTATTTAATTTTCACCAGACTGGAATTAATGACTGTTGTTACCTGACTTTTCCTCTTGATCCAAATTCGATATATCTATCACGCATCTTACTTTTCTTCGATATCAATTATTTTAACAGGCTAATGTATTGATAATTAAGTCTCATATTCTTAGCCATTATATATAGTGTCGCGAATTATATAAAAATTGTGTCTATGCACGAGAGCGTATAAAGTCAATTGTTTGAAATTTCGGCGATGAGCTGCATCAATCAACGTCTTACCCTCCTTAGAATTTAGAAGTGGAGCAGAAGTGTAGATTGTAAGGTTACCTATACTCATTTGATATTGAGTTTTTCAACTTCAGAATGATAAATCACAAAGTCAAACTCAGTGGATTTTCAACTTAGAATGTTAGTAAACACCGCAACGAAATTAAAGGAAAATCGTAAACCCTTATGTCCGGCATCTTAATTCTCTTAAATTCTGCGTTATTTCATTACATCATAATTTTTACGTATCAGTGAATTATGTAGTGAATTATTTTATATATGCAAATACATCTTTACCTAACTCCCTTGAATATCTTCTTAGCAGCGACGAAACATCTATTGTCACGAAGCCCTAAGGTAACCGAATCATGCATTCCAAAGCTAAAGCATGTCTTTTATAGATAATTTACGAAACACTATCCTTTCCTTTTTTCAACTTCGTTAACGGCAAGCCTAAACTTGTATTTTAGTAGAAGCAATTATAAACAATAACCTTCTTGTCGCCTTTACTTTTTCTTCTTTCTCAGTGCATATCAGTATGATTTCTATTTAAAGCTGAACAATTGAAAACACCCCTTCTCGTTTCATATAAGCAATACTTTATTCTAAAAATCTTCGATAATAACAATGTCACTGTTTTTTACATCCGGATGGTCCTTCGACCACATTTGGCATAATAATTTTCTGACAAACTCCTTTTGTATTTCTAATAACCTAAAACTAATGTTTCTTTTTATAACCTCCCCTCGTAGCTATCCTATCCATATTGTGCTCTTACTGAGTATCTATTTGAGCACCAGAAAATACTTCAATCCTGGAAGAGAGAGTTGCTAGTAATAATAGCCAAATCACACACTCTTGTCTTTAAAGAGATATTCGATAATAGAGTCCCGGATATTTTATTCTTGAAAGAAAGACGAGATAGCCATAGCTGGAATTCCTGTGATCATAGGTGTGCTATACCAGAACTTACCTAGGGCTGAACAACGACACAATTAATGATGATATATGAGGTACAAAACATGCACTAGTTGTTGATTTTAGGTCATTCATGATTGAGCAGATATGTGATGGAAAGTATATTTTTTGTACCCATTCTGTCTGTTTAGGGGTCTATCTAATGTACCCTCATATTTCAAAGAAACTAAAGTTGAGTAGGCCTACATTATTTAATGTGCACTTATATTTTAAAGAAACTAGAAGTAAATTTGAGGGAGACTTCATTGTAAATTATTGTAGGTCGAATGAACGAGTATAGGGTTTCTAGTTAGTGCATTGTTCAAACATCGGGAACGATACCTCCCGACACAATCAAAGATTGTCCAACTAGTTGGCAAACCTTAATTGATCAATATTCTTAACAACTTTCTAATTGTCAAGTACTACGCCCATATAGTCAATGCTGTTCCCTTCAACAAGACCAGTGTGTATTTCAGCAATCTCCCCTAAATAATTGTTTTTACTTTAGGCACAATGTCAGCAATTTGAAGTGTGTGTGTGTGGGGGGGGGGGTCAATTAAATCGACCCCAATGTGTTACTGGTGCTTTATTTATCGACCCCGTAAGGATGAAAAGCAAAGCTAACCTCAGTGGGATTTGAACTCAGAACTTGAAGGGTCGTAACTCTATGCTACGAAGCAGGGTGTCCGACGCTCTACTGACACTGCCAATGAAAATTGAAAAATATAGTGTATTTGTAGTTATTTCGTTTCATTCTCACTTTAATTTAATTGAAATTAATTTATATTTCCTAAAGTTACCTTCTAATATTTCCTAGGTCAGTTACTCAGTGTTTCTTTCATTGTCGTATTGATAACCAGCCAGAGAATTGCATATCTGTTAGATTGATTTCATTCGCTTTCATCAATCATCAATATGACAAAATCTATTGGTATATGAAATTTCGCATTAAGTGTTACTTTGCCACAAGCACTTACACTATAAAACAAATTTATTGCTGATGGAACATACACATTTTATTTACTACAGTATCATCTCAAGTTTTACTGTCATGTTATTTTAATACAATGTCCATTATATATTTTCTTTTAGAAACCTTTTTTTATTATTTTGGCACCAGAAGGAAAATGAGTTTTCAATGATTTTATCTTATTTTAACACCTTTCAAACAAATTATTGTTGCAATATAATTCTCATGATGTTGTTTTATGTTTCTATTATTATCTTTACAGTGAATGTACCACCTTCAAATCCACACGAGGTGATCTTGCATCGCAACAAGGATGATAGCAGTTGTCGAAGTAAGTTGAATAGTATACACATATATATTTTTTATATTAGTATAATAGCACCCACACACCCACACACACACACACACACACACACACACACACACACACACACACACACACACACACATATATTTATTATTATTATTGTCAGATTGGCAGTATCGGTAGAGAGTCGGACACCATGCTTTGAAGCATAGAGTTACGTCTCTTTACGGTCTGAGTTCAAATCCCGCCGAGGTTAACTTTGCCTTTCATCCTTACGGGTCGATAAAATAAAGTACAAGTAATACACTGGGTAATTGCTGGCCTTGTGCCCAAAGCAGAAAAAATTATTGTCAGGTCATGGTTAGGTTTCTACCTGCTACTGGTGCCATGTAACCAAGCACAACCTGCTTCATGGTCAAGTGGTCCACGATTAAACCGGTTCCCCCAAAAGACCCCGATCTGGGGAAGAGGGTAAATGGAAACTTAGTATCACAAAAAAAGAGCTGCAAAAAGGGCGGATGAACTCTTTAGAGTAAACGGCCATCCAACCCAACTGGGGTTGAATAACCTCCCCAACCCCCACATTTGGCCAAGCGTGTTGAGTATGGCTACACACCTGACATGACCAAACCTTAACAGAAGGAGGTCAATCAGGGAGGGGTTTCTCTAACAGGAGTGAGAAGACCCTGGATTGCATCATGTTTTATTTGACTAATATTACAAACAAAACAGACAAGAATACGATCAAACTAAATATTAAACGTTATATAATAGGCACTTGCAAGATATCAGCAAGCACAATCAAGACAAAAACTGATGTATATCGAGATAGTAGAAACATTAAAACGTATCTTTTGTGATTGTTTTAGTATTCAAGTAGATTCTATTATAATATTCTTCAAACAAGCATTAAATAATTTCCTACATGAAACCTCTCTTTCTAACAGCCCTAGCTATATTGATCTAGATTTTGGCCAATCCTACAAAGCTTTTCACTCAGAGCCGCTTCTTAATCTATGGAAGTATCCTTGTGTATCACCCGCTATTTTTCGATAAGTACGTAAACCAGTAATTGAAGATAAATCATATGAACCATTTATCAAAAGAGAAGAAAGAAATGGTATGGAATTTATGTTTGAGTTATTATGACGTTGTTGTTGATAGCGAGACAGAAAATTAAACCATGCCGTAGAGTGTATCAATTTCCATGACAACATGGAAGGTGGAGAGTAGTAAAACTACTACAATGGTAGCAACAACATCGGCAGCAACATGAGCCAACACACACAGCAAAGTGCTGGCATTCCAGCTGCAGATATTCCTACCACGCATAACGTTGTCATAGCAACGCCGCCTTCGTTATTTTCAATTCCCATAATGGACTTGTTCTTCTCATTATTTACAGCTATTTTCTGTTTCGTTTCTGTTATTATTTTTTTTTTACTGATACAATTGCTGCTGTTATTGGACAATGCTGAAGTAGACGTACATGTCAGTGTTAGCATTGTTGTTGTTGTTATTGGAGATGATGTGATTAACAATCACGAGATTTATCAATAATATATATATATACATATACATATACATATACATATACATATACATATACATACATATGTATGTATGTATGTGTGTGTATGTGTGTGTGCGTGTGTTTGTGTGTTTGTGTGTATGTGTGTATATATATACATGTATAGATATAGATATATAGATATATTTATGTATGTATATATATGTATATATAGAGAGATAAATACATATGTATATATGTATATATGTATATATGTATATATATATATATATATATATATATGTATATATATATATATATATATATATATACATTTATATATGTATATATATATATATATGTACACACACACACACACATATATATATACACACACACATATATACATACATATATATATATATATATATATAAGATAAATACTCCTTTAATAACAATTGTTATTCCGTTAATCTGTAGACACTGTTCGATTCCTTTGATTTTTCATTGATATTACAATTGTTCTTTTACTCTAAATATCATGTTTTTCCGTTAAGCTCTGCCAAATATCAGCATCACAATTATGTTTTCAATAAGCATTATCATTAGTAGTAATTCGTATTAAGTTCCCTCTCTCACATTTATAGAGATCCATAATATCTTTAGGGGTATATCTGTATATCAGTATATATATATATATATATGTATATATATATATGTGTGTGTCTGTGTGTGTAGATATGTATATTTGTATATATATATATATATATATATATATATATATATATATATATATATATATATATATATATATATATATATATATTTATATATATATATTTATATACACACACACACACATATATATATATACCTCATATATCATGTGTGTGTATGTGTATATATATATGTATATGTATGTATGTATGTATGTATGTATGTATGAATAGTGGTTGTTTCGTTCACTCGAGGAATAAATCGCTTCTTGAATAAATAAACACGTGTTGTAAACAATGTAATCTTGCTCTTCTTGCTTGCCTCTTTCTGTCACCATTCTGCTAAATTGTTATAAATGACTTAGAGGATCCATCATATTCCCGTTTATTAGGAATATACTGGCGCCCACTTTCGCAAAGCTAGCCGTACTTCTAGTCAATTTCTTGTTGTCGTCAGTAAGGGATTTCTATAACCTCCCAACACATATTACAGTTCCAAAAGTTCCAAATAAGAAATTGATCAAAACCCGTTGGTCAATACCTCCATCTCTTCGTTTCAACTTTCCGTGGACTTCGTTTCAACATACTTTCTTACTAATACGTGGACCACACATACTTTTCCTTTTAAAATCTTTAGTTCTCCAAAACTTGGCGGCGTTTTTCTAGCACCGCAACCCTTGTACGGTCATTAATCGAACCATGAAATTCCTTCATGCATCTCACGGTTCTCCACCTCCCTTGCCGCCTAAACGGCAGTCGATTTTTTTGATCTCTTACAAAAAAGATCTCAAATTTGCCCTCACTTCTCAATCTTGAAAAAATATATACCATTGTCGCACGCGTTGAATCCAATTTCCCAATGCATTCATTTCACAAATTTTCAAACCTTCCCCGTAAAACGAACTATCCTTACCACTTGCATACATACACACCAAGTGCGAAAATACTTTCAATCACTTCAAACCAACAACGCATCTAGCACTAACAACATTCATTACATACTCTCAAACAGTGCATTCAGTGTAAACCTTGTATTTACACCCCACTCTCTCTCTTTCCAGCCAGATACTTTGATCTTTGGAAACGTGCTACAGAGTGTCTCATTCTTAAAAACCTGCAATCCTTCTATTTCTGCCAGCTGCTCTCCGATCACATTTCCAATATCTCAAAAGCAATGGACAGTTTTTATATATGAGCTCATTAATTACAGGATATTAATGCGAGTTTTTAATTCCGTTTTTCATTTGAATTCGGCTCCTAACGATTTCTCTCGTTCTCTGTTGGGCTTTTGAAGTTGAGTGGCTTTAGGCTGCCCTTTCTAGCCGTTTTACGATCCACTCATACCACTATGTGATGTCTGTCACACGAGGTTTTACCTGTTCTCTTACTATATACACCATGTGCGATATTTTGTTACCTAAATTATCTCTAGGTGTGCTGTTCATATAATACTTACTCCTGTTGAAAAGCCCTAGGATTATGTGACACAGCCACTAATTTTCGGCGAAACAAACTCTATCAGGAGTTTAATAAGTTATTGAAATGGTTAGTACATTTTAATTCACTTTTTCCGGCTATTATGTATTTTCTGTTTATTCATAGGTTATATGCGTTGCACCATAGTAGTTTCCGACCCATGTAATTCAAAACACACTATATATATATATATAGGAGAAAGTATGACCCCGACGGCAGAGCTCAAGCCGTTTCGACGGCTATTTCTGGACTAAAGTAAGAGTTTTTTTAGTCTGGTAAATAAATAACCGAACTTTTGAAGGAGTACTTCCTTATATGGGAAGATTGTAGTTGTCAAAAGGATTGGTCACAATTTACACAGGAAAGTCTATCATGGCAGTGGGTGCGGGGTGGAGGTGGCTGAACTTGTACGATTGGAAAGTGAGAAGTGAAATAAAACAAAAACTAAGAAGTCTAACACGGCTACTATATTTAGTTGGTGCTGCTTTTTCGGCCAATGCTATAGAATGAGTTGCTAGATGAGAATTATTGAACATTTAGAATTGGATATTAAAAATTAATACCACATCTCTGGAGTCGAACACAGCTGCTATGAATAGTTAGTATAGCGTAATCGGCCAATGCTATCTATAAGTTACTGGGGTGGGGGTACTGAGGCTAAGGATGTCCGATGGGCTGCCTCGGGGTAGGCGAAAGGGGAAAAAAGAACGAGGAAGAAGATCGGTGGTGGAAAGAAGTGATAGGAGGATACAAAGGGAAGAAGAAAACACAGAGGAAAAGAAAAGAGGTACATCTACCTATATAAGTTGGGGTTTCCCTATCTTATTCGGCAAGTGGGGTGTTCCAGCCCTTGTCTACCCACCCGGATCGTTAGGGGGTTTGAGAGCGAGGTAAGTCTTCTGCAATTTGGGTTTGCATGCTGTTACCAGTTCGTCTTTTTTGTTTAGGAGTTGATCCTTCGTAAACAGCATTTGTAATGTTTCCTCAGAGCATAAGTTACACGGACGGCGTCTTTCCGTGTAAGAGTTAGCTCTGAACAGTAAGCTCCAAGTAAAATGGTAAGTTATATTATTATCTTGGAGGTCGCAGATATGGCTCGAAAGTGTGGTGGCACGTCGTCGGACCCGGTTTCGGAAAGTATGTCGGTGTTGGTAGAGCCGGGTCTTAAAGTCACAAGCGGTTATTCCTATATAAGCTTTGTTGGCGGTGTCCGTCCTCACGTTGCACTGGTAGATCACGTTACGTTCTCGGCATCTGTTGTTGAGGGGGCACGTAGATCCATCAGGGGAGTTACACCTCATGGTCGGCTCTCCACTAATTTCTAGGTTGTTTCTTCCATAGAGGTTGAGTTTTTTGAGGAGACGATGTTTTGTGCGAAGTTAGGTGTGGTGCTGTAGGATAGCGTGATAGTGTTTTTGTTGATTATGTTGTGGTAGCGGTGTTGTGATGGAAAGTGTTTTTCGAGGAGCCTAAAGAAGATTTTTCCCGATAGGTGTTGCCATCTCGGCATTGTGGGGAGGATTGAACCACGTTACGTGGCGTGATCGGCGACGTCGCCTGCTGGTTCCGCTAGGGGAAGCGGGATAAAAGGATATTTCCTCCCGGAAGCCACTCCGCTCGAGGGCCTGGTTGTAATGAGGCGTATGTTCGTCGAATATCTGCTCATTAGCGGACAAACGAGATATGCGGAGGGAGATGTGTTTAACCAGATTATTGGTGATGTTTCTAGGATGGTTAGAGCGGCGGTGGATGTAGTGCAGGTTGTCGTTTGGTTTCCTGTATGGGTAGTACAGATCATTTTCGAGGTTGAGGGTAACGTCCAGGAAATTTACTCGGGTTAGGGACGTTTGTAGGGTGATTTTAAATCCCCAGTCCCGGAAAAAGTTGATAAGTTGTTTACGGACCCGGTCTGTACTACTGGGGTTGTACCATTTGAGGGTAAGGAGCCCATCGTCTCGGTACAATCCACCGCCGAATGCGGGAAACATTTCAGTGAGTTTAAATAGTAGGAATAATCCTATAAGATCGGTGACCTCGGCCGAATCGGTTGCGCCCATGCTGACGTCGAAGGGGGAGTCGGGAGATCCCTTTATCCACTTGGAGTTGTTGAAAAGTAGGACTGTCTTCCTGGCGTAGGGAATGATATTTCTTTCCTGGTCAGTGATGCGCGCGAGTGTTTCGGCAAAGTCCAAGGCCGCCGTAAGGAGCATAGTAACTCTATGTCAAACTGGATGAATTTTGTGTTCCGTTTGTCCTCAATAATTCTCATCTAGCAACTCATTCTATACCATTGGCCGAAAAAGCAGAACCAACTAAATATAGCAGCCGTGTTAGGCTTCTTAGTTTTTGTTTTATTTCACTTCTCACTTTTCAATCTTACATTCTGATATATCTTTCTCTTATTTTTTATTATATTCTTTTTTATTATATTTTTTCTTTGTCCTCTAAATGCATTCGATTTACTATTTCTATAACGTCCCTCCTCCTTTTTCTAAAGAAACCTTTTTTCGCCTACCTCCTCTGACCTACTTTCATACACATTCCTTAGAATTTGCCGTGTAGATTTCACCTTCAACACTTGACCGACTCTACCAACTCCCCTATCGTTCTACAGGCAAGTTCAGCCACCCCCACCCCTCACCCACTGCCATGATAGACTTTTCTGTGTAAATTGTGACCAATCCTTTTGACAACTACAATCTTCCCATATAAGGAAGTACTCCTTGAAAAGTTCGGCTATTTATTTACCAGACTAAAAAAACTCTTACTTTAGTCCGGAAATAGCCGTCGAAACGGCTTGAGCTCTGCCGTCGGAGTCATACTTTCTCCTATTACCCACTCTACTACCCTAAGTATTGAGTACTCTGGTGCGTTATGGTCCATCTGGTTCCTTACCACAACTCCTTCGTTATATATATATATATATATATATTTATATATAAAAACAGGGAGAAAGAGACGATTATTAGGAAGAAAAATATTTCTTTTCCTTTTATGTTTCTCTCTCTTTTTTATTCTGGGGTAGAAATGATTAAAACGAAATGTTTTACTTTGTGTGAAGTGTTAAGGTATTAGTTGATTTATTTATTATTTAACAATGGCATTTATTTATCTATTTATATATTTAATTATTGTCTATTACTGGTTTCAGCATTTTTATGCATTATCAAATGATAGTGAAATGTATTAGTGTGGTGTCGCACATGTTAAACAGAAGGTGCAGAAAGAATAATGTTATTTACAAACAAGGTTTATGAAGTGAAAAGAAAAAAAGAAAAAGAAAAAAAAGTGCATAATGTGGAATGTAAAAAGTCAATGTGGGAGAAAAAATAATGTTATTTACAAGCATAGTTATTGAGGTTAAGCAGATCAAAATGTGTTAATATAGCAAGAGTGCTTAGTTGATCCATGATTCCGTGATGGGGGCAAATGGTGGACTGAAGTTTGATATGATTTCACTTTTTAGAGAGTTAATATGCAGGGGGAAGCAATTCTTGCTGGGTGATATTTAATTTATTTAAGAAAAAGGATTAGATAGGGTGTGAGGGAGGTAACTCTTGTAAACGTTTGATTGTTTGTTGCAGTTTTAGATTGGTCCGATTTTTAGAGCATTAAGTAGGGGTTGAAATTTATTTATGAAATGTGTTTCCTTATTGGTACGTTGGATGAAAGTAGCGTTGTCTATGAATTTGTAAATGGGGAAAATTTTAAAGTTTGGATGTTGGTTGAGAGCACAATTGGTGATATGTTCACTAAATGCAATCTTTCTGTATTCCTGTATTTTAATTTGTGATTTATGGACGGTCATACGTTGACAGAGGGTGTTTTTTGTCTGTCCTATGTATTGCTCTTGACAACCTGAGCAGGTCAAAACATAGATAAGGTTTTCAGATGCACATGTAAAGTTGTGTTTAACTAATACCTTAACACTTCACACAAAGTAAAACATTTCGTTTTAATCATTTTCTAACCCAGAAAAAGAGAG
>CAXHJY010000486.1:0-12500 GCA_964016885.1 Eledone cirrhosa | reverse complement strand
TGGCTGGTTTGTACACGTTCATTTATTCTTCTAATTAATTTGTATACACGGTTCCATCCGTAATTTATATGTTCCTCACTCGGATGGTTTTATATCCCTTATTTTCGGACACATATATTGTTTCATATATATATATATATATATATATATATATATATATATGTATGTATAATATGTATATGTATATATATACATATATATATATATATATATATATATATATATATATATATATATATATATATATTTATATGCATATACATATATATGTTTACATGCATATACATGTAAACATATATATATGCATATGTATATATGCATATATATATATATATATATATATATATATATATATATATATATATATATATATATATATATATATGTGTGTGTGTGTGTGTGTATTAACAGTAGCGTGTTTCATAATAGGCGTGTATATGAAAGCATAAACGATATGTTGATGTTTAATAAACATACACGTCTCGGTATGAACGTTTAAAGCTATGACTATATCACAGCTGTATTAATAAACGGTGAGAATGTCAGACTGTTGGTTCTGGATCTTTATCCTTCATCGGAGACATTCACTCTCTCGGTACTGAGACGAGAATAGACAAAAGCGTATATGATTTTTGCGTATGAATCATCAGCTGGTGATGCTCATCTGCATATAGTGACTGGCTAGAAATATTTATCAATAGCGCTTCTGTAGCGTGAATTACAATAAGGTTGTATATGAAAAAATATACGATATATCTTTGTATATGAAATACACAAGAGTCTTGCTATGGTTTTCAGCATCGATTTGATTGAATGACTTTAACGAAGTAAACATTAGATTATTGAACTCTGAAAAAGCAAAGGCGTTTCGGCTATAAAAATCCCATATTTTTTAAGACGGCGGAGTGTGATTGGAAGGGGATTTGACTGTTATTTCTAGCAGGCCAAACTTGAGGCACCTAGTCTAAAGTCTCATGTTGTTTTTCGTCTTGAGATTTCCATTGATGAGAAATTCGAATTGATGGGCATATCTTTGCCCGTATGCATTTACATTTACCCACTAAAGTATTGTATCGGTCTGGAATTACATCTCTCAGCATCAGTAATTTTATACACACATACACACGCACTCCAAAATACACTTTCTCTGTCATTCACACATTGTGCGGAATTGATAAAATATGACTTGGATCTACTAAAATTCTTGCACGTGGTGCCTCGACATATCTGTAATTCAATAACTGTAAAAATGTAAAAATCCAAAGAACAAAAAGGTGAATTTCCTACAGCCATCAATAAAAATAAATAAAATACTGAAAAAACCCCCAATAAAACTTCTTCCGTTAAATATCATCCAAATAAAGGGAAAAAATCAATGCATTGACCTTTACCATATTGAAGTGATTATGTAGGAGTAGTTTTGATTAGGCATCAATAGTTAATTATTTCAATACATTTTTTTATCACATCATTTCCCCTTCAATTACTTTCCTATCTGTAGGCGTTTGGTCTATGTCTCCTTGTTATTCAGTTGCAACTGATTACTTTAGCGGGATGTCAAAGTTACTCTCATATCTACTTTTCTGATAACAGACTACTGTGTAAGTGACTGTGTGTGTTTGCACACTCGTCTCTTTGTGTGCGTATTTGTATGTGTGTAATAGATTATGAAATATAATAATTCATTCTAACATTGGCGTAAGGCCAGCAATTTCGAGGAAGGAGAAAATCGATTATATTGACTTCAGTACTTTACTAGTACTTTAGTTTATCGACACCGGAAAGACGGAAGACAAAGTTGAACTTGGCAGGATTTGAACTCGGGGTAACAAATATTTCAAAGCATTTGTTAGGCGCTGTAACGATTTTGCCAATTAACCTCAATGAAATAAAATAATTGTCTCTACTTTAGGCACAAGGCCAGCAATTACCCAGTGCATTACTGGTACTTTATTTTATCGACCCCGTAAGGATGAAAGGCAAAGTCAACCTCGGCGGGATTTATGGTTTCTTATATAGGCACAGGCCAGCAATTTTGGGGGAGGGGAAAGTCAATTAAATCGACCCCAGTACGTGACTGGTACTTTATTTTATCGACCCCGTAAGGTTGAAAGGCAAAGCTAACCTCGGCGGGATTTGAACTCAGACCGTAAAGGACGGTAACTCTATGCTTCAAAGCATGGGTCCGACTCTCTACCGATACTGCCAATAATAATGTAAACAAGTATGTTTAGCCAAACTAGAAAATAATAGAAATATCAGAAATTTAACAATTCAAGGGTCATGAGATTCTTTCCATAGACAGTGTAACCATGAGTCCATTATACCGTCACTGTCATCCCTTAATGCTGAGAGGTAGCGTCTCTATCCGGTACGACTTCGCGATCGTATTCTTTCGGTCATTACCCAAGATACATGACTATAGGTAAGGATAGGCACGAACATCAAACTGAAGATAAAGAGTTTAGCTTTTGCCCCACCTGAGGATCAAATGCTGGAGCTGGCACATTACTGCATGAGCTTCAGCAATTCTTGTATTTAATTCAGCATCCTGCTTTTCCTCGCGGGTGAAAAGGGCTTCCAGATACGCGCGGTACTCGGTAACAAACCTATACAGTGCGTGTCGGAGATGCCCTTCTGACGAGTTAAGTAATAACATGTCATCTGCAAATTCCAGTCGACTGATCCTACATTCACCAGTCTTAATATCACTTCCAGCACGGCTGCGCGTTTCAATCCCTTTCATGTCCATTATGAACAGGAAAGGAGACAATATGTAGCCTTATCAAAGTCTGATACCCACATTGAATGATTTCGAGAGCACCATTTATCTTAACACAAATAACAATGCATTCGTAAAGGGACTTCAAGGCAACAAAAAGCTGACTATCGAGCCCATAATCTTGCAGAACCTTCAACATCAAGTCTCGTGGTATGCGGTTGTATGCCTTTTCGCGGTCCATGAAACACGTATACACCTTTGGCAATACTTCCAACGTATCACAAAGGCCTGCCTTAGAGTAAATGCCGTAGAGGCTTAACAAGGAGATTCCTGTACAATTAGAGGAATCTGTCTTGCTTCTCTTTTAAAATTTGGATTATCACTCCCGATTGTCATTGATTTGGTACCTTTCCAGATATCTTGGTTATCCTGCATACACGAGTCAGCCAGAATATACCTTCTCGATGAAAGGCTTTTAAAATTTCGGGCCGAATTTCTTCCTTCCCAGAAGTCTTGCCACATTTGAGCGCTTTTATTGCTCTGGTGATCTCAGTCTCTGAGAGGTTAGTCTTTTCCCCTAGATGTGTCTCATGTACATCATACATCGTTGTGATCGGATTTATGAGATCGGCAAAGTATTCTCTCCACCTCATGAGGATGCATATCTATTCGGAGATGAACCCAGACGAATTCCTGATAGTAGGCGTGGAGAGGGACTTCTTATGACGAAGTCGGTGGATGGTCTTCTAGAATACTTCATTTGTTTATCTAAAGTTGCATTCCAGCTTAACCCTAATGTCATCCCATGTCGTAACCTTGTATGCCGTTACTGCCTCTGCTGCGACTTTTCGTGACTGTTTGTACCGCAAGCGCAAGAAAGAAGACTTATTTCTAAGCAATGTTTTGTAAACTTCCTTCTTTACTCGTTAATCTCCTACATTGTTAATCTCTTGAGTGTACAGGGTGTCTCATGCTTCTCGGCGTCACACCAATCCACTTTCGCTTGCACGATTTAACAGCTGAAGTAGAAACTACTAAGCTGAAAATCTCCAATCCGTTTGGATGCAATAATACGTCCATATCTTATCTTGATCTTCTCATCAGCCAGCGCTTCCCAGTTTATCTTGAAGGCCAAGTTAGACCTGCCAGATTCGTCGTGGTTAGAATAGAGTTTAGGTTAGAATAGAGTTTTTCAATGTTTTTCATTTGTTCGGTGTATTGTTAACTCACTCCAAAATAATAATTTATCTGATGTTTGTATTTCGGGCCGAGTTAACAGTACACTGTACAATTGACAAGTATCGAAAAAACGGTATTCTAAGCTAAACTCTTTACTGCATAAATATCTATTGTATTTTTAGAAATTTGTTTTCTTTTGCACTATTTGTTGGAGTCACTTTCATATTACGGATGTTAGTGTGTATTTTCAGCAGAATGACAAACAGAGAATATTGCAAACATTTACACAACATGTCATACACAATCTATATAATAATTTCAACAATGTCATTATTCCGTGTGTCATAATTCTCGATTATCATTGGTTCATAGGTTTCAAACAACTCCGCCCACCTCAACGACGCCAAACTTAAATTAATATGCATAATGACAATGAGGGAGTGAGAGGGGAGAGAGAGGCAAAGTAAACACTATGTATATATGTCAGTGTAGAGACATGTGTGTGTGTGTGATATGTGTGGAAATAAGATGGGAAGGAAAGAAATAACTATTAACATGTGTGCGTGTCTATGTACGTGCGTGTATGTTTATGTGTGTGTGCGTGCGTGCAGCGTTCCACAGAAAGTAAAAACTATCAACATGTGTGAGTGTGTGCGTGTGTGTAAGTTTGCGTGCGTGTGTGCGTTTCCATGCGTGTATGTGTGTGTACGTGCAGCATCCCACAATCGCCACGCAGTTTATCTGTCTGTGTGCCTGTCTGTCATTCTAACATACACTGAGTTGTGAAGGGAGTAAATAGGGACCATCTTTTTACATTGACGGACATCTTTTATATTAATTATCTATATCTATATCTACATATAATATAAAAGATTGGAACTTCCATCATCCTTTTGAGAACCGTGGAACAACCACATCTATGCAATGATACACGTTTTTCAGTCAGGTAGAAGATGAACCATCTCCTAGAGGTCACTATTCTAGGTGAGACCACCTAGAATTGTTCATATACTATGCACAAACGGTACAACGAAGAATCTCGTATATCTGGAAGATTTTTTAAATTGTTTTTTGTATCGCACAGACACCACGGACTCGCCTCACACTGTAACCAGACACACATCCAATACAGTCATTTTCTCTTTTACCTGTCTTCTCTTATCATCTGTTTACCCGGGCGAAGCTGGGTACGTCAGCTAGTCTATATATTAATTTCAACAATGTCATTATTCCGTGTCATAATTCTCGATTATCATTGGTTCATAGGTTTCAAACGACTCCGCCCACCTCAACGACGCCAAGCTTAAATTAATATGCATAATGCCAATGTGGGAGTAAGGGGGGAGAGTAAGAAACAGAGAGGCAAAGTGAGCGCTGTAACTATTACCATGTGTGCGTGCGTGCAACGTTCCACAGAAAGTAAAAGCAATTCGACTTTATCAAACAGTGAACTACAGCGGCGACGGCGTGCAGCCAGGAATGATGAAAAATGGGCCGAACAGCGCCATCGGAACGCCAAACTTCAGAGGCGAAGACGTGCCGCCATGAAGGAAGAGGAGCTGGCTTAACAACGCCAACGAAACACTGAAGCCAAGCAGCGACGGCGTGCTGCAATGGTTGAAGACGAACTGGCTGAGCATCATTAGCAGATGGCCGGAATTCAGCAGCAACGGCGTGCTGCGATGGATAAAGAGGCTAGAAGGCGAACGGATGATATTAAAAATGGATCACGGCAACCGTGTCATTTTCAGATTGGTGGACGAGCAGAGTGTCCACATTGTGGAGCATTGCTTTAGAGGCACGAAAAGACGTGGACCACAATGTGCTGTCATAAAGGAGCAGTTCAACTAGAACCCTTGCGAATGCCGGATGATGAGGAGTCACCGGAGTTTAAAATACTAAGTATGTGGAGTGATCAAGGAAACCGAGGTAGATTACTACGCAAATATTCACGGCAAATTAACAATTCATTAGCTTTAGCATCGCAGAGAGTTAGTGAGATGTTGAGAGTCGAGCATGGCAACCGAATGTAGTCATTCAAGGCCGTTTGTATCATTGTATCCGTAATTTAGAAGTTACCCCAGGAGAGAGGCCTCGATTCGCTCAAATTTACGTTAACGATCCAGATTATAGTAAATCGGAGGAGGATATCAGGATCGCTTGGATGAAGTTGCGGGGAAATATAACTGAACTTGAACGGCAAAGGTTAAGTGATTTGATCCGTGATTTGCAATCATGGCTTAGACAGTCTAATCCTTATGTTATGGATTTCATGTTGGTGGCTGAACTGCAAAATGTTCAGCAGCAAACATTGGTGATTAAGGCTGACGCAATGCCAAGGAATCAACACGAACGGCGATATAATGCCCCTGAAGGATTTTGTGAAGTTGCTATGTTGATGGACGATAAGCCTGGATCGAGAGATATCGTCCTCAATCGCAGAGATGGTGGTCTCAAGACTATCAAATAGGGCATACGATCCATTGCATTATGTTCTTTTATACCCAAAAGGTGAAAATGGATGGAACATGTCTGTTCATTTAGATGATCATGAGAATCAGCATCAATAGACACAATAATTCGATTCGCGACTTTTACGCGTTCCATTTGAACGAAAGCAATCAACAGAGAAATGCGCTATTTCAAGCCAGCAGATTGTTCCAGGAATACTGTTGTATGGCATTCGCAAAGATCGAAAATCAAAGACTAAATTATATAGCTACACATCAGCCACATATCAAAGCTGAATTGTATAATAATATACAGGATGTTATAACAGCCGGTGATGCCAATTACAAGCAAATTGGTCGACGCATCATTTTGCCATCGTCGTTCATCAGCGGCCCGAGATATATGAACATTCGCTATCAGGATGCGATGGCTGTTGTCAGAAAGTTTGGAAAGCCATATTTGTTTATAACGGTTACATGCAATCCTGAACGATGATTAAGGATGCACTTTTTCCAGGACAACAGCCAAAGGACCGTCCTGATATTGTGGCAAGAGTATTCAAAGGATATCTGAAAAAGATAATGGATGATGTGGAAAAAGAGGGAATCTTTGGAGGTATAGTTACTTTTACATACGTAATTGAATTCCAAAAAAGAGGATTGCCACATGCACATTTGCTGATCATTTTATATAGAGATTTCAAATTGAGATGTGCTGAGGATGACGACAGCGTTGTGTGTGCTGAACTGCCGGAGAATGAGGCACTACGCAACTTGGTGGCAAAGTCAATGGTGCACAACCAATGCGGAGTGGCAAATCGGAAAGCGCCTTGCATGAAAAATGGCCAATGCAGTAAGCACTTTCCGAAATCTTTTGTCCCGAACACTACCTGGAACGATGGGGATGCTCATCCCTCATACAGAAGACGGTCGCCTGCAGATGGCGGTTTGGTCGAAAATGTAAACGGTCGAGAGGTTACAAATCAATGGATTGTACCATACAATCCATATTTGATTATGAAATATCGTTGTCATTAATGTGGAAATTTGTAGCTTAGTGAAAGCTTGCAAATATGTTTACAAAGGTCATGATCGGGCAATGATCAATGTCAGGAATGAGGAAGTGAACCAAGGAGATGAAGTTGGCAGGTTCCAGGATGTTCGCTCGATTGGATCTAGCGAAGCTTGCTGGAGATTGTTCGATTTTGACCTCAATGAACGCAAACCCAGCGTTCAGAAACTGACGGTTCACTTAGAGAATAGGCAAATGGTCTGTTTTCAGGACACTAGAAGAGGTGTCGAAAGAATTGCTAACGCACCACCCCCTAAGACGGAATTGACTGAGTGGTTCAAGCATAATAGGGAACATGCTTTGAACCCGGATCAAAGGCGATTTTCCTTCGCACTATACGTGGGATAAGAATGGAAAGAAATGGAATGATAGAAAACAAAAGTTGAGATTCATGACTATTGGACGGGTTTGTAATGTCCATCCAGCATCTAGTGATGTGTTTTATCTCCGAATTCTGTTGCATAATGATTTTTCGAGAGGTAAACAGAGCTTCGCTGATTTGAAAACAATCAATGGCGTGGAATATGAAACATACCAGGCTGTGTATCAGCATCAGGATGACGCTGAATGGAATAACGCCATGGAAGCTACAGGAACAACACAGATGCCAGCTCAAATAAGGCAGTTGTTTGTCACGATTCTAGGATTCTGCAATCCTGCCGATCGAAGAGAGTTATTTGAACGCCATTGGGGAATTATGGCTGATGATTTTAGGCATCATCTTCAGGTCGATGATGAAAATTTGATGAAAGCTATTGTTTTGCTCAATATTGAGCAACTGCTTGAAGTTCATTTCAAATGTTTAAGAGATTTCAATTTGCCAATTCCTGATGAAGAAATGCGGCAACGTGTCTTAGCATTGAACATGAGATTGCAGCTTAGACAGTGCCACTCGATCGGAGGGAACTATTCCAGTTTGATCCACTGGAACAGCAACGTATTGTGGATGAAAGTATGCAAATGTTGACCGAATCTCAGAGAGAATTGGTCGATGGCGTTTTCCACTCGATTTCCACTAATGAGCAATTTGTGTTTTCATAGATGCTCCAGGAGGCACCGGAAAGACATTCTGTTTCAACACTATGTTATCGGCAGTCAGAGCTCAGAGGAAGAATTCTCTCCATGTGGCCACCAGTGGGATCACTGCCACTTTGCTGAGTGGTGGAAGGACCTTTCACTCATGTTTCAAGGCCCCATTGGCTCCGGATGAGTTGAGTGAACTCGCGGCCTTATATGCAATACGTCTTTGATTATTTGGGACGAGGCTCCAATGGCACACAGATATTTGCTGGAGCCATTGGACAGAACTTTGAGAGATATCTGCGGTAGTGACCTGCCATTCGGTGGTAAGTCTATCGTTCTTGGTGGCGATTTCAGACAGCTGCTATATCTGGAAGATTTTTTTTACTGTTTTTTCTATCACACAGACACCACGGACTCGCCTCATACTGTAACCAGACAAACATCTAATACAGTAATTTTTTCTTTTACCTGTCTTCTCTTATCATCTGTTTATCCGGGCGAAGCTGGGCACGTCAGCTAGTGAATACTAATGTCAGGATGTTCAAATTTCAAACATTTAATAGAGCGATTATTTAGAACAGAATTTAATCCCAACCATTTTGTTACCGAGATAATAACAGAGGCCTTGGAAACTGTTATCGACGTGCTAAATGCTCTAGTAGTAGTAGTAGTAGTAGTAGTAGTAGTAGTAGTAGTAGTAGTCACCGTTGTCGTCAATGTCGTGGTCGTTGTTGTTGTTGCTGCTACTGTTAAATTCAAGTCAGCTTTGCTAGAGCCGACACATGATCAAAGAGATTCGAGCTGTAATCATTCCATCTTTTTAGGAGAGAAGAATAGAGCTGTTATTAGCCCTAAAATCATGAGCTGAGGAATGTATTATTAATGTTACTTTTGTAGTCTATTTAATCTGATCGTTTTTTAAAGCATTATGGAGCTATTTGAGAGGTATTTAACTCTTAGTTGTGGGATGTCAAGTAATCATATAAAGTATCTCTCAGTCGAATTTTCGGTTTTCGATACTTCAACACAAGTCATTCAATTTGTATTGAGCATGAGTGGTAAACTTAATCCATCACCCAATTTAACACTACCACTTAGCCCTTCCGATTCCTTTAACGGATCACACTCAGACTCAAACATTTGTTTTCGGTTTAGAGACACTTTCTTTTCTCACATTAGTCTCGGAGGCTCTGTAAAGGGCTACTGATGCTGTCGTTTCCTCTCTGACTAAACAGTAAAAGAATATTCATACTGTATATATATAATCATTACATAGTTGCTGATTATATAAGAATATAGCTCTAAACGTTGTTAAAAATTATACGAGTAGGAGAAACAGAATTAAATGCTAATATAGAATGGAAATAATGTAACACAGAGTATTAAGAAAGGAACAGAGTCTATAATTAGGGATAAGTAAAGGTTATCTGACTTTATAATAGTTAGTTTGTAGAAGAAGAGAGTAAAATAGAAACAATTCATAAGATTAATAACTTGGGGTCATTAAAGAAACTATGCTACTATTATACAGTCAAATAGAACAGAAATATACTTGAGGTGCACAGAACCATAAACAGAGAAGTATACTTATATTGGTACATAATAGCACATCTAATATTGGTGTAATAGCACATCACTTGAGGCGATTCTTCTTGTATATTTAAAGTATCTAAATGTACAATTGTAAATATTTTAATGTATCTGAATAGAATAGAGAATGCCACCACCATAAAGAAAGACATATCCTGACGTGCTAAGTTTATGATTAGGTTTTAAATGCTAGTTGCCGCCACTTTACTTTGCCGTTAATGTATGAGAGAAAGAGGAACATTACTCCATGATTTTATGAATATATAAGTTAATGTTATAGTAATTACAGAAAGACATTACGCTGCGTGAAGAAATTATGATTAAATATGTAAATGTTTATTGAACCAGCATTTGATTACATACTGAAATCGAATTCTATATTCTATTGAGACTGGAAGGTTCTATTTTATGAAATTTACACATTATCAGATATCCTATTTTACTGAAAATTAGCAACCATTGTCCTCTTTGCACAATATTTATTTTGTATTATCATCAACAAATATATTATCATGATATTATACACACTCAGCAGTTTAATAAGGCTATCGAAATCTTCTATTTCACAAATGAAAAAGAATAGACTAGACTAATATGCACAATTCCTATAATACATTAGATTTATGGATTTGAGGGATTTGGAATCTTCAGAAGAATGTCACTATTCCAGTACATAATTTACTATATTGAAAAATGATTATCATATATACATTTACAAATAATTATTTTGACCAGTATTAACATTAATTAAAATTTACTAGGAAAAATATCGAGCATGAAAATAATTAAATAACTAACAACAGTTAAAATAAAAATTGTCTTGTAATGTATAACCAAAATAGTAACCGTAGATAGAAGTTACAGTTTTAAATCAGATGTCCCCAAACTTTATAAACCATCGATCTCTTTATGGAATTCTGGATCCCTCATCGACCCCAGGCATATGCAAAACATAAATTGATAATTGTTTCTATTTTTGGCACAAGGCCAGCAACTACTCCAGTGCATTACTGGTACTTTATTTATCGACCCCGTAAGGAAGAAAGGCAAAGCTAACCTTGGCGGGATTTGAACTCAGAACGTAAAGTGCCATAATTCCAATGCTCTGAAGCAGGGTGTCTGACGCGCTAACGATACTGCCAATCCACCGCCCTAAATTAATAATTTCTACTTTTGGCACACGGCCAGCAATTACCCAGTGCATTACTTGTGATTTATTATATCGACCTCGTAAGGATGAAAGGCAAAGTTAACCTCGGCGGGATTTCGGCTCAGAACGCAAAGGGTCATAACTATGCTGCAAAGCATGGTGTCTGACGCTCTACCGATGCTGCCAATCCACGATGTTCAGTTTCCATATAAATTAGTGTTTTAAATTACATATCAAACACTGCTTTCATTATACATCAGTATGGGAAACTGCATACCATACCCTGCAAAACTGTTGGGAATATTGTGTTTCTTCAATAATCTCCCAAACATCCAAAAATTGTCTCACCATTTGCATCACCTTTAAGGTACTTATTAAACAAGAACTCATATACAATGCACTTTAGGCTTGGACTATAATACCTCTTATAGGCCATTAGAATATTTGAACTGCCAAAAGCTCATTCATCGAGGTGAATAGAAAACTTGCAATACAGAAACTCAGATCTCAGAGCTTTCACTACAACATCGGTCATCTCATCATTGCGTTGTTTCACTATATTTGCACTTAATGGTATCTATTTTGAAACATTTTGAGAGAATTTCTTCATAACATTTTCTATCACATCTTTAATTGCTGGTATTATGATCTTTTCTTGCTATGTTAAGGGAGATACTGTATGATGTATTCAGGCCTCCATCATTACCAGCACTGACAGATGCTTTTAAAAATATCTTAAAATTTGGTTGATTTCTGAATTTTCCTTTGAGCTTCTTATAAACATCAAGATTTTTGTTTTACTTATCAGAGAGAACACGTTAGAGGTGGTCTTTCCTCTTCGCAGGTTTCATGGCATCATTACCGAAAGTCTTTTTGCACAACAGGCACATAGGCATTGTTTAATTAGTAAATGAAGATATGAATCCAGATATGAATGTTGTCTGCATTTCTTAGCATTAGCGACCGCCACTGTGCTTACGGGAAATTCACAGCTACAAGTTCAGTAACACTACTCCAGTAGCTACGGGTGTTATGTATGCACTGGCTGTCTCTAGATTGATAACTCAGATTAGCCTTGCCATAACACAGATTTGCATTACGCGCTTGAAAATAAAGCTGAGGCTTATCTAAAATGATTAAAAATTTACAAGACTATAATGCTAATGATGAATAATATAATGAATACGTTTATCAATTATTTTTAAAAAAAGAACACATTATGAGAGAGAGAGAGAGAGAGAGAGGGCGAGAGACAATGTGTGAAAGCACGAGTCAGACTTTAAAAAAAGACTTTCACTATAATTGTTGTTGAGA
>CAXHJY010000485.1:40000-55000 GCA_964016885.1 Eledone cirrhosa | reverse complement strand
AACCATTGGAAATTATTCAGTTTTTAGTTGATAACCCCTCCAGTTAACTAAAAAAATAAACGAATGATTTCTGGTAGTTTTGAAGACCAGATTTATTCAAAACACATAAAAGCAAGAACATAAATTTGTCAATGTAAGCATCAAACATCAGGTTCGCCAAATAATTCATTCTAGTATTCTTGCTCTGGCTTGTGAAGTGGCAGTTTGTTAGAACCCGTTGGATAAAAAGGCTTATCAGTTATTTGTTCCAAATCTCTGTGATCTGTGTATTTATGTGTGCCTGTATGTGTATTTATGTGTGTCTCTATACAAACACACACGGACGTGCACACACACACACACACACACACACACACACACACACACACACACACACACACACACACACACACACACACACACACACACACACACACACACACACACACACACACACACACACACACACACATATAATGGAGGCACATGGCTTAGTGGTTAGAGCATTGCCTTGCAATCGAAAGGTTGTGAGTTAAATTCTCAGACCGGGTGATGTGTTGTTTCCTTGAGCAAGACACTTTATTTCACATTGCTCCAGTTTACTCAGCTGTAGAAATGAGATGATAGGACTGGGGTCTATATCATTCCACTGCAAAGTGGACATGTAGGTGCCACGGCAAAAAAGCACCCAGCACTCACTGTAAATGAGGTTGGTGTTAGGAAGGGCATCCAGCTGTAGAAATCAAGCCAGAATCAGTTCCCGTCCCACCCTTGCAAGCAGGGAAAAGCGGACATAAAATGATGATGATGATGTATACAAATATATATATATATATATATATATAGTCCTATATGAGCGAGACACGGTCACCTGACTTATCTTGCCTCAAGTGGGACAGTTCCTGTCTAACCCATGCTAGCATGGAAGATAGATGTTAAATGATGATGATGATAATGATGATGATATATAATACACAAGACTGATCATGTCATTTGGCAATATGTTTGTCTCTAGACAAAAGTGTTGTCAAGGGAGCTAAGTAATTTTTGAACCTGAATAGACAGTCCTCCCCCATCTTACCCGATACTACCCCACACACTTACACATACACACTTGTGTGTCTGTCTGTTGAACCTCTGACGTTTCTCATGATAGATGTTTTAGTTGATTCGATCAACAGGACAGCATGTTCAGAAAATTAACATCCAAGTGGCTGAACATTTCACAGACACGTGTACCCTTACCATAATTCTCTGGGAGATTCAACTTGACACTGAATGTGACAAAGTTTCTACTCGATAGGTTTGCTGCTGAGTGCTGCATGGTTGGAATGAAAATCAGTGCTGCAAAAACTGAGATACTCGTTCTCTAAAGGAAGCCTACACAGTGCACTCTACATGTGAATGGAGTTCTACTGAAGCAGGTGGAGAAGTTATAATAATAATAATGAAAATATTGTGTACAGTGCTCAGGTGCACTACAACTGATCAACAGTGTATGTATAGTACATAGGGTAATGTACAAACCTCAGGAAAATGAACAGAGCATGAGTCATGATATACACATGTGTGCATGTGTATGGAAGGGGGACATCAGGTGTAGTTTTGGCGAATTTTGGGAAGCATGAGGGTTTTAAAGGATGCAGTTTGTTCCATTCTTCAGCAACTCTAAGCGGGAAAAAATGTTTCCGAAAGTCATGGGAGCTGTGCTGCTTTCTGACTTTGAGTTCAAGTATGTTGGTGCTGAGTTCACAAGTATTGGAAGGCAGGAGGTTGAATTAAGTGCAAACATTGCAGGAACTGGTGCAGTAATGTGCCAGCTTCAGCGTTCAGTAATCAAAGGAAAGGAGGTAGGTGTAAAAGCCAAACTTGCTATCTTCAATTCGGTATTAGTGCCAACCCTTACCTATGGTCATGAATCTTGGGTAATGAAAGAATACGATCACGAATACAAGCGGCTGAAATGATGTTCCTCTGAAGAGTCTTTGGAGTAATGTTACTTGATAGAGTGTGGAGCTCGGAGACGAGAGAGTCACTTCAGGTAGAGCTGCTACTTCTCCAAATTGAGAGATCACAGCTCCGATACTATGGACAAGTGGTTAAACTGTCTCACGAAAGAAACGCTGGACAGATTTTACGGGCAAAACCAACCGGCAGGAGACCCAGGAGTAGACCCCGAGCAAAGATGGTTGGATAACATCCATGAACTTGGTTGGTCTTGCTTAGGGATCCAGTCAGATCAGTTAGAGAGACGGTTGCTTCTGGCAGGACCCGATGGAAGGAGTGTTTTGAGGACTTGCTGCCCCATGACCCTCCCAGGAATGAGTAGACAAAGAAGAAGAAGGTATAACTCCAACTCATTTTTTTGCCTGCTTAGTGGACTGGAGCAATGTAAAAATAAAATACCTTTCTCAAGGACTCAACATACTACTGGGAATTGAACTCACAACCTTACAGTCTTGAGTTGAACTTCTTAACCACTAAGCCATGCAACCCCCCCCCCCCTCACAAGCACACATACACACACATGCACACACATATACACATACACACATGTACACACATACAAATACATATGCACACACACACGCACTTAACCCCTGTCCTCCTCCGCCATGCTAATACTTTGAAATGTTTAAGTACAGAGCAACAAGTACTACGTTGCTAGTATGTACTTGTGTGTATGTATCTGTATGTATCTGCATAGGTGTGTGTATGTGTGTAAGTGTGTGTATATGTGTGTGTGCAAGTGTATGTGTGTAAGTGTAAGTGTTTGTGTGTATATGTGTATATGTATATATATATATATGTGTGTGTGTGTACTCACGTTAAGGTTAAGTGGTGTCAGTACATACAAATTAAATGGCAGCCTTCTCAAGATTTGCAGGTTGTGAAATAATGAGTCAATCTCTGCTTATTCATGGAAAGACCTCTTGTTAGATATTCCACTTGACTGAACCACATGTGTCAGTTAACGTTCTAGATTAAACCTTCCAAATACCCATATACCCAGCCAACAATTCATCCTCTATTTCAGCACTTCTCTTAAATGGTAATCTCTCATTTTAATTAATCTCACCTTTCTTTCTTAAGTTAACACTTAATCAATTGGACCACCATTCAGGTTAATCACTTTCTCTGTGTGTGTGTGAGAGAGAGAGAAATAGATAGATAGATAGATAGATAGATAGGTAGATATATTTCTTTATTAGCCACAAGAGCACACAAGAAAAGGGGACAAAACAAGGACACATGCCGGGGATTTTACATACAATTGTGTAAAAATATGAAACAAACAAATATAACAATCGAAATCCCCAATAGGGGAGAGGTGCCACAAATGGGTTGTTTAATACCCCGTCGATAGAACAACCCTCAACTTCAGGAGCATGTTGTGCCTTCCCTTTGCTGTCTTCTTCAACCTACAGGTTTATAAACAGAGAAGGCCCAATCACTCGGGCCATTTTTGCCACATTCACCCACCTTTCAGTAAATTTACTGGGGTGCAGTGCCTCTCTCTCCACTCTGATTCTCCTTCTAAAGTGGTACCTAAAGAAGGGAATGAGTTGTTGTCCGGAGAGAAAGGCATCTGTCCTCAGTCCTCTCAATCTCGTCCACCATGTAACCTCTTTCACCATAGCCACTATACAAAGGAAAACCGCCTCTCTTTTGTTATATAGATAGATAGTTAGATAGATAAATAGATAGGTGGCTAGGTCAGTAGATTGGTTTAATAGATAGATATATATATAGATAGATAGATAGATACATATATAAATAGATGGGTAGATAGATATATAGACTGATTACTGATAAAAAAAGAGATCTAGCTGTCAAAATGGCTAGAGATCAGCCATCGGGGTCCTGACTCATTTCCTATATAGACTGATAGATAGATCAGTAGATAGATACATAAATGGGTAGATGAAGATTATATATATATATAAAAAAACAAAAACATTTTAACTTGTTTGAAATTGTTTGTTTAAATATTTTTATACCTTCTGACAAGCCTGGGCCGATGGAGTGGGTAGGAAGAGCACCTCCTAGTCGTTGACCCCAGCGAAATATAAATGATAATAATGATGAAATGATTGTGTACAGTGCTTAGGTGTATTACAACTCATCAAAGATGCATGTATAGTACATAGAATAATGTACAAATATCAGGAAAATGAACAGTGTATGAGTCATGAAATACATGTGTGCATGTGTATGTGGGGGGGGGGGGGACATCAGGTGTAATGTTGGCGAATCTCAGGAAGCATGGAGTGTGTAAATATCATGAAAATAAACCTACATACAACTGCATATAGCCTTCAATGGAGAGAGAGAGAGAGAGAGAGAGAAAGAGGGGGAGATAGAGAGGGAGAGGGAAAGAGAGAGAGAGAGAGAGAGAGAGAGAGAGAGAGAGAGAGAGAGTGAGAGAGAGATTGTGAGTGTGTATGAGAGAGAGAGAGAAAGAATTTGGCTTGTGATACAATTGCATATGATAGACCGCTGGTCAATAGAACATCAGTATTCTTGTTGTTGTTGCTGGAGTCTTTAGTGGAGGACTGACCACATAATTAACTACCATTGTTTGTACTGCTTTCCACTTCAAATACACTATCTGCCTTAGAACTTTCATTAATTTGCCAATTAACACTCTCATTACACTTCAGTCTTAAGAAGTTAACTAGTTAAAAGGACAGAAAGGGAAAAAAAAACCAATTGTCAGATCACCAAGGAAACTATGCTTCCATTGGTCTTTCAGTTGTTGAGTCTATCTGTCTGTTGTTGAGTCTATCTGTCTGATGTTGAGTCTATCCATCTGTTGTTGAGTCTATCTATCTATCTGTCTGTCCATAACTCCTGACAGAAGGAGGTGGGATTTGAATGCTGAGCAGAAAAAGGCAGAACAGATACTGCAAAGCATCCCATCTGAATCTTGGTCAACTCTGATCCAACAGTGTTAGTGATGTTGCTGTATATGCTCTGGTCAGTCCTTTGGACAGATGCTATTATTGAATTGTGTAGAGTTAAACCGTGGTCAGTCCTGATCCAACAGTGTTAGTGGTGTTGTTGTTCTATATCCTCTGGTCAGTTTTGTTGGAGATGTCCAGACACTGTTATTGAGGTATGCTTGGTTAAACCCTGGTCAACCCTGATCCAGCAGTGTTAGTGGTGTTATTGTTACTATGTATCCTCTGGTCAGTCCTCTGCACAGATGCTGTTGTTGAGGTGCGTGGATTTAAACTCTGGTCAATCCTGGTCAGTCATGATCCAGCAGTGTTAGTGGTGTTGTAGTTATATATCCCCTGGTCAGTCCTGATGAAGATGTCCAGATGCTGTTATTGAGGCATGCTGGGTTAAACTCTGGTCAGTCCTGATGAAGATGTCCAGATGCTGTTATTGAGGCATGCTGGGTTAAACTCTGGTCAGTCCTGATCTAACAGTGTTAGTGGTGTTGTAGTTATATATCCTCTGGTCAGTCCTGATGAAGATGTCCAGATGCTGTTATTGAGGCATGCTGGGTTAAACTCTGGTCAGTCCTGATCTAACAGTGTTAGGGGTGTTGTAGTTATATATCCTCTGGTCAGTCCTGATGAAGATGTCCAGATGCTGTTATTGAGGCATGCTGGGTTAAACTCTGGTCAGTCCTGATCTAACAGTGTTAGGGGTGTTGTAGTTATATATCCTCTGGTCAGTCCTGATGAAGATGTCCAGATGCTGTTATTGAGGCATGCTGGGTTAAACTCTGGTCAGTCCTGATCTAACAGTGTTAGTGGTGTTGTAGTTATATATCCCCTGGTCAGTCCTGATGAAGATGTCCAGATGCTGTTATTGAGGCATGCTGGGTTAAACTCTGGTCAGTCCTGATCTAACAGTGTTAGTGGTGTTGTAGTTATATATCCCCTGGTCAGTCCTGATGAAGATGTCCAGATGCTGTTATTGAGGCATGCTGGGTTAAACTCTGGTCAGTCCTGATGGAGATGTTCAGACACACCCATACATCACTGCAGTAATGTATTGTAAGTGGTGCAGTGTGACTGGACATGTTACACTCTCTCCATAATCCAGTCTATTTCTGTACACTACCAGACATATCTTTATTGTCACTGCCTTGTTCAGCTGACATCAGTTTTCTAACATATTCCTTTCAAATACATGGAGAATCCCACTAAAAAATAGAAGAGATTATTTGTAACCAGAGTCTCGTGGCTTCTCTTAAAAATAGAAAATATATTCCACAAAGAATCAATCTTATTAATAAACTGTTGAGCAAATTTTAAATTCTCAATGTTTTTTGACTATGGGAAATAGTTGAACAAACTGGGCGTATAAGCTCCTAGATGCAGTGCTGGGTTTAGCTATAATCTAAATAAGATATAGCTTAGGGCCACACACCCTTGGGAGCCTCATTTTATAAAATATATAAATATATTTTTATTTTATCATTAGTTTTTATTCTTTAATGCTATATATGTATATATATATATATGTGTGTGTGTGTGTGTGTGTGTGTGTGTGTGTGTGTGTGTGTGTGTGTGTGTGTATTCAATCGTTGGTAAACACAGTTACTAAGGTACTCAATGCATTAGTAGTGTGTAAACATCATGTTTAATATAGAAATGGCTCCTCCTCTTCCTCTTCACACACACACACGCACACAACTATACATATTTGGGAAATATGCCAACAGTTACTACTGATATATTTACTCTAGCGTACCTGAGGTTTGGATAAATGCAAATATTTAAAGAACACTTTCTTGATAGTAATGATAACATCAGGTTAAGCTTTCCAGCAAGCTATAGCAATAATCAGCCAACTGCTTTAAAGAGAGGAAAAAACTCCCAAGAAACACAACGTTTTTAAAATAGTGTTTCATTCACTAAATCTGAGATAATTTCTTGAGAAAATTCCATTGCGGCCTTTTGTCTTTCTTGCCTATTGTTTTATCAAAGAGCAACTTTCATTACTATATTTCAAATAAATAACACTACCCATGATTTATGGCTATTGCTAATGATGGGCATAAGATGGCAAGGTCTTCACTCGCCACATACTTTACAATGGTGCAACCTCAGATTTAGAAAAAAAATTATGGTGATATGTTTATTCCAAAACTCTGTGTGTGTTAGAATTATTGTGCATTAGAGTGTTCACCCAGAATGTAATCTTGGGGCCCCAAATAATAGGGGGCAGGGGCTATAATAAGCAGGGTTAGTGGGAAATCGGTAATTTTTCTAGGTTATCTCTGTTGAGTTTTTTGAAAACCAGAATTAGTCGTTTAGTTTACATATTGAGACCACCAACCCATTCTTGTAATGTTCTTTTTTGTTATGTATAATGTTTTTTAATGTCTAAAGAAAATTAATTATCACAAGAATGGTACCACATAAAATACAATTTTGCTGGAGATAGATTAGCAAAATTTGATAAACGGTGGAATTTGGAATAAGAGCGGGATAGGGGTGGGGGTTGGAAAAATCCGAACAATTAATAAGCGGGTAGGGGGAGGGGACGATTATTTGAGACCTGAGAGTACTTGAAGCTCACCCACGCACAATCATCTGGTGACAGGCCTGCTACAATTTTACAAATAATTTTTGAAAAATGATCAATAATTTGGAGGGATTTAGTCAAATAACTTCCATTTTCAATAAAATAGCTATCATTCTCAAGTTAATGTTTGGCAGAAAGTTTTTAACAAAGATTTTAACAAAGGTTCTTACAAAACCACGATGAAAAGATTTTTTAGATAAATATAAACACTTTAACAAAGTGTTTTGTATCATAGAACAAGAGGCAGTTTGAGGTGATATCAATATTTAATATGCAGCACCTTGGGCAAGTGCCTTATACTATAGCTGTAAGTTGACCAATGACTTGACAGTGGAGTTTGGTAGACGGAAACTGGAAATTGCAAGAAAGCATAGAAAAACAGACAAAATGTTGATGATCATGTTGATTACATAACTCTCTCTTCTTCTCTCACTCTCTCTCTCTCTCCCTCTCTCTCTCTCTCTCTCTCTCTTTATATATATATATATATATATATATATACGATATTAATAAATGGAAACTATATTTATAAAACCATATTTATTTCATTATATATATTTCAAGGATACCAAGTTAAATTATGGTATGCCTTCATCAGACAAAATACAATATATAACAGTTTTATAAATAGACATTGACGTACCCTTTTAAAAAGTGACCGTTGCTTTTGGAGGCCATCAGGATAGTACGTCAATGTCTATTTATAAAACTGTTATATATTGTATTTTGTCTGATGAAGGCATACCATAATTTAACTTGGTATCCTTGAAATATATATAATGAAATAAATATGGTTTTATAAATATAGTTTCCATTTATTAATATATCGTATATCTACTCCAAATATTTGTCGAGTGCTTTATATCAGTTATAAAAATATTTGCTTGTTGTATCCCAACAATTTACATAGAACTTTTGCATATATATATATATATATATATATATATATATCATCATCATCATCGTTTAATGTCTTTCTTCCATGCTAGCATGGGTTAGACGGGAATTGTCCCACTTAAGGCAAGATTGATCCGGTGACCGTGTCTTGCTCATATAGGACTGTATCTGGAAGGTTTGTAATGACATTCTGTCATTACTACTACAGAGGTCCAACGAGCTTTTGATACCAGAGTTGGGCCAGATCGATATAGATCGAACCTTGAGCTGATCAGTAGTGAAATGCACGTCATCAACGAATAAATGTAATGAAGGAGTAACCACTTGTCCTTGTATTACTATATAAAGGACAGATCCTGAACACTATAGATCTTGCTTGCAGTCTGACCTGGACACAATGCAACAATGGATCTCAGACTGGCAACTCAAGCTAGCTGTGGACAAGTGCACCACCATGCATTTTGGGAGTAAAAACCCAGCGTCCACATACTCCCTCCACAGCACTAATATCAAGAAGTCTTCTTGTAAAGGGGACCTGGGCATTACGGTCAGCAGTGATTTGCGTTGGAGAAGCACGTCTCTAAAATTTTCAAGAGGGCTGAGGGTGTCTTAGCATCACTCAGCAAGACCTTTGTCAGCTGCTCTCCAGCTATCTATTTAAGGCTGTACATGGCTCTGGTGCGGCCACACTTAGAATTTGCATCACCAGTCTGGAACCCCTATCTTGCTCAGAACATTGACCGCCTGGAAACTGTTCAGAGACGTGCAACCAAGCGAATACCCTCCATCAGGCATCTACCATACTCTGAATGCCTTGCTTCCCTGGGCATGGATACATTGAAGCTCCGACGCCTGGCAACTGACTTGGTAAACACCCACAAAATTGTTAACCATCTTGCCAGCAACAACCCTGAGTACCTTTTTGATTTCCATGTGTCTAACACACGTGGACATGCCCACAAAGTCAGAAAGCAGCACAGCTCCCATGACTTTCGGAAACATTTTTTCACGCTCAGAGTTGCTGAAGCATGGAACAAACTACCTGCATCAGTTGTTAGCTGTCGAGACACTGCATTCTTTAAAACCTCAATGCTTCCTGAGATTCGCCAACACTACACCTCATGTTCCCCCTCCATACACATACACACATGTATATCATGACTCATACACTATTCACTTCCCTGACATTTGTATATTATTCTATGTACTATACATGAACCTTTGATGAGTTGTAATGCACCTGAGCACTGCACACAATAATTTCATTATTATTATTATTATATATATATATATATGTGTGTGTATGTATCCGGTGTTCAGTCGGGGGTAACCACAGTAAGTAAGGTACTCCTGTAGAAGCCATTTCTATCATCATCATTTAACGCCTATCTTCCACGCTAGCATGGGTTAGATGAGAATTGTCCCACTTGAGGCAAGATTGGTTGGGTGACCGTGTCTTGCTCGTATAGGACTATCTGGCAGGTTTTCTATGGCTGGATGCCCTTGCTAACACCAACCACATTTACAGTGTGGACTGGGAGCTTTTTACCATGTTACCTACATGGCCACATTATAGCGTGGTCTGGGTGTTTTTTGTTGTGACACCTACACAACCTCATTAGTTTGGACTGGATGTTGTGGTACCAACATAACTTTACAGAGAAAGGGTGGTGTTGGTGGGAGTGGGAGGATGGAGTAGAGGTAGTGGGTTGGGGTATATATGCACACATACATTTCTGGACTAGATTTGAAATATAGCCCTCTGCTTTACAACTGCTGGGAACAAACAAACTGGAAGGATTTATAAACAGAAGTTTCATTGCAAAGCAATTTTATTCAAAATCTATATAAAAAAGATAATAATAAAGAACAGTACTTCTATAAAAAGCAGTAAGTAAATTCTCTTTATTGAAGTGCAAACCACACTTATGCATAATGCATGCCCTTAATTATGGGTAATGATATATCTCTCACATTAATTTAAGTATCATATCAATAGAAGCTGTTGCAAAAATGTTTAGTTATGTTTATTGTAATGGCTGTATAGAATACTAAATGGAATTAGGTTTGCTTCATTACCAAATAAAGCTGTTACACTGAAAATGGTTATGGATTCTATCATTATCATCATCTTCATCATCATAATCATCGTTCAATGTCCATTTTCCATGCTAGCATTGGTAGGACGAGATGTCCCTTTGAGAGAGATCAGGTCAGAGGACCTTGATTCACATACATAGAACTGATTTTGGCTTGGTTTCTACAGCTAGATGCCCTTCCTAACACCGAACACATTTACAGTGTGTGCTAGGTGCTATTATCCCCCTCCCTTGCTCTTTTAATTTTGCTAATCTCTCTCCAGCAAAATCTTTCTTTAAGTGGTAGCATTCCTGTGACAATTATTTTTCTTTAGACACTAACAAACATTATACATGACAAAAAACTACATTATAAATCTCATATGTTATAAAATAAATAGGAAGGGTTGGTGTCTCAATATGTAAATTAATCAACTAATTTTAGTTTTTTAAAAAATGAATAGAGACAACCTAGAAAAATTTTCCAAAGCCCTTGCTGGATGCCTTTCCTATCACCAACCACGTTACAGCATGTACTGGGTGCATTTATCATGTAGATCACCAACATTAGGGAGGCTGTCAACTCCTTATATATATATATATATATATATATATATATATATAAAATTATTTGTCTGTCTATCTATCTGTTTTCTATGCATCCTCAAACAGCTCGACCAAATCAAATCAAATTTTACAAGGCAATAGTATTAGACCCTGGGAGTGTCAACATGTAATTTTTATTTTCATTTGGATTAAAACAATATAACATTTTATCTAATAAAACAACACTATATGTATACTAGCTAACCTTGAGAAAAGCCCAGTTTAATATTATCAAGTATTAAAGATCAATATGACATTTTAAATGTTTTACTCATAAATTATATATATACACACTAATAATATAATCATAAAGCGAAACCTACAGTCAGTAGGCACCTCTTAACCAAATATACACCCCAATCCACTACCCCTACCCTATCCTCCCACTCCCACCAACACCACCCCCTCTCTATAAAGTTGGTACCACAACATCCAGTCCAAATAAATGAGATAAATGAGATCGAGATCATGTAGGTGTCACGAGAAAAAACACAGTCCACACTGTAGGTAACACGGTAAAAACCCCCAGTACCACACTGTAAATGTGGTTGGTGTTAGGAAGGGCATCCAGCCGTAGAAAACCTGCCAGATAGTCCTATATGAGCGAGACACGGTCACCCGACCAACCTTGCCTCAAGTGGGACAACTCCCGTCTAACCCATGCTAGCGTGGAAAGTGGACGTTAAACGAGGATGATGATGATGATGATGATGATGATCTGAGATTTAAAAAGAATATTTTTTGCACACACACTCCTACTACCACCGTTCCATAGAGACTTGTTACAGCTCCCTCTCTCTCTTACACACACACACTCTTATAATCAGTGAGACCAACATTTTACACAATATATACAACTTTAATATAATAGATGTTTGAGTGTGTGTGCATATGTGTACTTTATAAATATGAAATAAAAGAACCAGATGAAAATTTATGCTTATGAAGTGAGTTTAAATGACTTAAGTTAAGTAAGGCAGTGCTCCAGTGTGGCCATAACCCAGATGGCAACAACAAATTAAAGAACCAATAAATGTTGAAGTTACTTTGAAAAAAGTTTTATTTTCATAAATGAACCCTTTGTTACCATATTTCTAATTAAATACACTCTCTATTACTCTATTACACTATTACGTATTCCAGCTAAGGGACTGAAGCCATGCTGGGACACTGCCTATAATTTAAAAATAATTTTGAAAATTATGAAGAATTATTTAACTTATATATATAATATAATGAAAATTATTGTGTACAGGGCTCAGGTGAACTACAACTCATCAAAGGTGCATTTATAGTACTTAAATTAATGTACAAATGCCTGGAAAGTGAACAGTGTATGAGTCATGATATACACACAGATACATGCGTGCGTGTGTATGGAGGGGAATATTAGGTGGAGTGTTGGCGAATTTCAGGAAGCATGGAAGTTTTGAAGGATGCAGTGTCTTGACAGCTAACAACTGATGCAGGTAGTTTGTTCATTGCTTCAGCAACTCTGAGCATGAAAAAATGTTTCTGAAAAATGATGTACTGTTTTCTGATTTTGGAGCATAACTTAACAAAGTTTTGTAGATGAAATTATAACAAAAGTCACTGGATTGTGAGAGTTTTCTTGGGAGACGCAGGTGTGACCCATTGCTCCATCTCCCCAAGTAGTTTACAACTGTTGGTCCAGAGTTGCTTATTCGTTTCTGCAGTTGCCTGCTTATATCGCAACTAGCCATCATATCTGGTGGCCGTATCGCTATCTGCCAACTGCAACCTGTTCGCTAGCAGAACAGCTCTACCGAGAAAGAACAGCTCTGCCAAATTGAGAGATGACAGCTCTGACACTATGGGCATGTAGCTAGAATGTCTCAGGGAAGAATCGCTGGAAAGATTTTACGGGCAAAACCAACCAGCAAGGGACCCAGGGGTAGATCCCGAGCAAGATGGTTAGATAACATCCATGAGCTTGGCTGGTCACACTTGGGGACTCTGCTGGATCAGTTGGAGACAGTTGCTTCTGATAGGACCCGCTGGAAGGAGTGTTTGAGGACTCTGCCACCACGACCCTCTCATGAATAAGTGGGCGGAAAAGAAGACTTTTAGATAGATATACACACTTTAAAATAAACAGCTCTGTCTCATAGAATCAGTAGCAGTTTCAGGTGGTTGGTTTGGTATCAAAAAGGTTAGTAATTGAATTCAGATCTGTAATCCCTTCTAAGCTGATTAACATTATACATGATTAAAGTCTTTAATAACATTTGATAATTCTATATTTACATTCTCAATTTACAATCACCATCAATATATGCCATCTAATGAATCTGAGGACTGTTTAATTAAACAAATTCCTCTTGTATCAGTCATTAGACTGCAGACATGCTGGGGCATCAAATTAAAGGGGCTTAGTCGATCATATTGATAAAGTATCTATCATCATCAGCATCATCATCGTCACCACTGTTTAATGTCCATTTTTCCATGCTAGCATGGGTTAGATGAGTTGTCCTGCTGTGAGACAAGCCAGATCAGATGACCGTGTCTAGCCCATACAGAAATGTTTCTGGCTTGGTTTCTATGGCTGGATGCCCTTTCTAACACCAACCACATTTACATTGTGAGCTGGGTGCTTTTTGTAATGGCACCTACATGACCACTTTACAGTGTGGACTGAGGGCTGGGGTGGGATTCTCTATTACCTATCTATATTTTCAAATACGGAACTTATTTTATTGATATCCTTTGGAGTTATGGGACTTAAACACAGACACAGACGTAAACAGAGTTATTGACACCCCCCACACATATACACATGCACACATGCACACACACATATATACATATTCAACCATTCCCACACATATACACAAACATACACACACACATATATCTGCATACACACATATACATATATACATATTCCTCCCCACCCCACACAGACACACACATATATATGGAGGCACATGGCTTAGTGGTTAAAGCATTGGCCTTGCAATCAAAAGGTTGTGAGTTCAATTCTCAGACCAGGTGATGTGTTGTTTCCTTGAGCAAGACACTTTATTTCACATTGCTCCAGTTTACTCAGCTGTAGAAATGAGATGATAGGACTGGGGTCCCTATGATTCCACTGCAAAGTGGTCGTGGAGGTGCCATGGCAAAAAAGCACCCAGCACTCACTGTAAATGAGGTTGGTGTTAGGAAGGGTATCCAGCTGTAGAAATCAAGCCAGAATCAGTTCCCGTCCCACCCTTGCAAACAGGGAAAAGCGAACGTAAAATGATGATGATGATGATATACATACAAACAAACACACACACATGCATATACATATACATCCAGACAAATATATGTACATTATGCTGTAGTATAGAAGACCCAACTTCCCACGGGTACAAGCAGAAGCTGAAGCATATAGACAGTATGCCCCCACGCCGTCCCACTATAAAGTGGTCATGCTGGTGCCACGGTAAAAAGCTCCCAGTACTCATTGTAAATGAGGTTGGTGTTAGGAAGGTCATCCAGCTGTCGAAACCAAGCCCAAATCAGTACTGTATGAGGAAGACATGGTCACCTGACCTGGCATTGCCCACAACAGGACAACCTGTCTAACCCATGCTAGCGTGGAAGAATGGACATAAAACAGTGATGATGATGATGATGATAATATATATGTATATATATATATATATATATATATATATACGATAAACACGTAATGTGTTTACATTGCAACAGACAAGGTTAGCTATTAATGAAATAAACTAATAAAAGTGAATACAATTTGTCTGTCTCGATATAAGTCAATAAAGACAATATTATATTGGCAACAGAGGTTCAAATTCGTCTACAGAACAGGTTTGAATTTTGAAATTTAAATATGTCCAGGAATCATGGCTGTTGC
>CAXHJY010000485.1:15000-35000 GCA_964016885.1 Eledone cirrhosa | reverse complement strand
GTAGTTTCGTGGCATAAACAAAAACAATACATCATAAAGATATAGAGTCCTTGCGAGGTCTGCCGACTTATCAAGAGGATACCTCATTTTACTAGTCTCAAGAACGCGTCTACACGACGTGAGAAAGAATCCCAAAAGGCGGAGGGGGAGATAGTCACGCGATATAACGGTCGAGAAACAGAGCTAAGCCTCTTATAACCCCGAAGAAAATACCACGGAGGCGGAGGGGGTATTTATATCGAAGCCGTAGAAGAGGTGGTGAAGGAGGCGAGAAGTATGAGTAATGGAAGCTTTCCAGCAGTCCCCACACTTCAAAGATTGCTCGACCAGAGGGAGTTATTAACAATATATTTAGAAACACACAGATACATGCGGACACACACATATACATGAATGCATCCGCACCCAACCGTGAGTTAAGGGTGCCAACTTCACCGATGTTGCTCAATGAATGACTGGGACAGATATAATATATCTAAATGTTTCTTCTCTCTTCATAATGTATTTTTAACTCTGATACTGGTTCAGTCTAGTTCAACCGGATTGGTCTGTCCCAGTCATTCATTGAGCAACATCGGTGAAGTTGGCACCCTTAACTCACGGTTGGGTGCGGATGCATTCATGTATATGTGTGTGTCCGCATGTATCTGTGTGTTTCTAAATATATTGTTAATAACTCCCTCTGGTCGAGCAATCTTTGAAGTGTGGGGACTGCTGGAAAGCTTCCATTACTCATACTTCTCGCCTCCTTCACCACCTCTTCTACGGCTTCGATATAAATACCCCCTCCGCCTCCGTGGTATTTTCTTCGGGGTTATAAGAGGCTTAGCTCTGTTTCTCGACCGTTATATCGCGTGACTATCTCCCCCTCCGCCTTTTGGGATTCTTTCTCACGTCGTGTAGACGCGTTCTTGAGACTAGTGAAATGAGGTATCCTCTTGATAAGTCGGCAGACCTCGCAAGGACTCTATATCTTTATGATGTATTGTTTTTGTTTATGCCACGAAACTACGTAGTCGAGGAATTTAGAAGCAGTTTAGGTATGATACATTTTATTACTAATTATATCTAAATGTTTCTTCTCTCTTCATAATGTATATATATATATATATATATATATATACGTTATTCCGGGTTGAATCGGAGGTAACCACAGTAAGTAAGGTACTCAATACATTGCAGAGTATAAAAGTTTTAATATAGATGAGATTCTACAGGACTAGAACTGTTTCATTCTTTAGAAATCATCAGGAATCTGTATATATATATATATATAATAATAATAATACTTATATATGAGTTATATATCATCATCATCATCATCACCGTTTTACGTCCGTTCTTCCACGCTAGCATGGGTTAGACGGGTTGTCCTGTTGTGTGCAGTGTCTGGTCGGCTGACCATGCCTTGCTCATACAGGAACTGATCTGGCTTGATTTCTACAGCTGGATGCCCTTCCTAACACCAACCTCATTTACAGTGTGGGCTGGGTGCTTTTTTGCCGTGGCACCTCCACGACCACCTTGCGGGGGGGGGGGGGGCATATTGTTTATATGCTTCAGCATGTACCCATGGGAGGTCGGGTACTCTGTATTACTGCGTGACGCCAGAAGTCACGGTCGTGTGTCATTGTCTTTGAGAGGTGTAATTGGGTAAGGTCGGCTTTTATCACCTCATCCCAGGTCATCCTAGGTCTCCCCACTCCGCGGTCTCCATCAACTTCTAGTGCTCTGCACCTTTTTATGCAGCTGTCATCCTTCATACGCATCACATGTCCATACCAGCGCAACCGCCTCTCCTGCACACAGCATTTGATTCCTCTTATGCTCAGTCTCTCTCTCAATTCATTTATGCTTTGTCGTTCACGTATATTACTGTTACACATCCATCGGAGCATGCAGGCTTCGTTTCTCTCTAATCTACGTAAGTCTTCCACCTTCAACGCCCAGGTCTCACTACCATGCAACATCGCTGTTCGGATACACGCATCATACAGTCTGCCTTTCATTCTGAGGGAGAAGCCTTTTGCAGCTAGCAGTGGTAGTAGTTCCCTAAACTTCTTCCATCCCGTTCTTACCCTAGTTATTGTACTTTCTGAACACCCACCTCCGTTGCTAATTCGGTCACCTAGGTAGCAGAAGCTGTCTACTGTTTCTACAGGGCTCTCCCAGAGATTGGTGGTACTTGTTTCCTGTGGCTGTTTGCTGCTTGCTGTTTCAGCACAGCTGCTGCATGTGAATCCTACATTCTTAATTAAGCTTCCTGAGATCCCGCTACATCTCTTGTGTACCCATTGTTTGCATTTGGGGCAGAGAATGGAGTTCCTACCTACACCTTTCCTACATACTGAGCAAGGCCATTTCCCTGAGGGGATCTGGGTTCTGTTTTCTCGTCTACTTACAAGGACCTTAGTCTTTGTCATGTTGACTTTGAGACCCTTTCTCTCTAGTCCCTGCTTCCAGGTTTGGAATTTATTCTCTAGTTCTACCATAGATTCAGCTATGAGTGCGAGGTCATCAGCATACAGGAGTTCCCATGGGCATCCGGTCTTAAACTCCTCCGTTATTGCCTGCAGGACTATGATGAACAGGAGAGGGCTAAGAACAGAGCCCTGGTGGACACCAACCTGTACGCTAAATTCCTCGCTATACTCATTGCTAATCCTAACTTTGCTGACTGCTCCCCTATACATGGCTTGTACCGCTTTCACAAGCCATTCATCTACTCCTAGTTTTCTAAGAGCCCACCAGATTACAGCACGTGGAACTCTGTCAAAGGCTTTCTCAAGGTCGACAAATGCCAAATAGAGTAGCTTACTTTTAGCTAGGTACTTTTCCTGTAATTGCCTCACAAGGAAGAGGGCATCAGTGGTGCTTCTTCCTGGTACAAACCCAAATTGCATCTCGTCTATATTCACCCGGTCCCTAATCAGCTGTGCTATAACTCTTTCTGTTACTTTCATGACCTGGTCCATCAACTTTATACCTCTATAGTTTCCTCTATCTAGTGCATCGCCTTTACCTTTGTAGCAGTTGACAATGATGCTACTGCACCAATCTTTTGGTATGGCCCCTTCTAGTATTACCTGGTTAACGATACGTGTGGTTATAGTGTGACCTACAGACCCAGATGCCTTCAGCATCTCGGCAGCTATACCCGATGGACCGGTTGCCTTCCTCATCTTCATATCTTTGATTGCCTTACTTACTACGCTGCTGCTGACTTGTACTGCTGGTCCCTCTATAGGGTCTACTTGGGGTAGGGTCTCTTCTTCCCATGCATTCTCCTCATTTAGTAATCTATCATAATGACTCTTCCATGCATCTTTCTTCTCAGCACTTGTGAGGGCAAGCTCACCTTTATCATTCCGGATACACTTCTCTCCAATGACATCGCAACTATCTCTGACACACTGCCTCGCAATCTTGAATACCTCCTGTTTCTGGTCCTCACGTTGTAAAACATGCTTGAATTTTCTATCCTCTGCTTCCCTCCTAGCTAAGTATACTTGTTGCCTAGCTTCCCTCTTGGTCTCTATGTAATGTGCCCTGCTCCCCCCGTTCTTCCATTCTTTCCATGCCTGTCTCTTGGCCTTAACTGCTTCATCTACCTTATTGTTCCACCACCAAGTCACTCTCCTCCTGCTTGAGGTCTTACTCCAGCCACAGACCTCATCCGTCGCCTCTAGTAAATTATTTTTTAGGAACTCCCAGTTCTCTTCTACATTAAATGTCTCTATCTGTTCTTCTTTACTGTCGTAGGCGTTGAGTAAAATATCTTTAAATCTGTTACTGGTTGAGGGGACTTTCAGCTTCCAGATCTTTCTTCTCCAGGTTGGCCTCTGTTTCCGGGTTCGTCTAGTTCTGACCGTGAGGTCGCTGACAACTAAGCTATGTTGGGATGTACATTCCTCACTAGGGAAGGCTTTTGTGTTTACGACCGTCCATCTGTCACGTCCTCTGATGAGGATAAAATCTAACTGACTAGAGTGCTCCCCTGATCTATAGGTGATCAGGTGGTTGTCAGGTTTTTTAAAGTTTGTGTTACATATCGACATGTCATTGGCGTCGCAGAATTCATATAATTATAAATATGAAAGGGTAGTATTAAGCACTACCCAATTATATATATATATATACATATATATATATATACATATATATATATATATATATATATATATATATATATATATATATATATATATATATATGATAATAAGGGCGCTGCGGATATATATATATATATATATGTGTGTGTATATATCATCATCATCTTCGTTTAATGTCCATCTTCCACACTAGCATGGGTTAGACGGGAGTTGTCCCACTTGAGGCAAGGTTGGTCGGGTGACCGTGTCTCGCTCATATAGGACTGTCTGGCAGGTTTTCTATGGCTGGATGCCCTTCCTAACACCAACCACATTTACAGTGTGGAACTGGGAACTTTTTATCGTGTTACCTACACGGCCACATTACAGCATGGACTGTGTTTTTTTTTGTTGTGACACCTACACAATCTCGATCTCATTATCTCATTTATTTGGACTGGATGTTGTGGTACCAACTTTACAGAGAGAGGGTGGTGTTGGTGGGAGTGGGAGGATAGGGTAGGGGTAGTGGATTGGGGTGTATATTTGGTTAAGAGGTGCCTGCTGACTGTAGGTTTCACTTTGTACATAGGCAAGATGGGTCTTCTGTATTACTGCATAGCGCCAAAGATCTCGGTCTAGAGACATTGTCTTAGAGAGATGTAAGTGTGTAAGGTCGGAATTTATCAGATCGTCCCAGGTTTTTCTGGGTCTGCCTACTCGCTAACTGCCATCAATTTTGATCGCCCTGCACTTTTTTATGCAGCTGTCGTCTTTCATGCGCATCAAGTGACCATACCAACGTAGTCTTCTCTCAAGTAAACAGCATCTGATCCCTCTTATTCCTAATTTCTCACTTAGTTCATTTATACTTTACCGCTCACGTATATTACTATTACACATCCAACGGAGCATGCATGCTTCGTTCCTTTCCACTCTGCGCAGGTCCTCTGCACGCAATGCCCATGTCTCACTGCCATGTAGCATTGCTGTTCATATACAGGCATCATACAATCTGCCTTTCATTTTCAGTGGTATAAGCTCTCTGAACTTTTTCCATCCTGTTCTGACTCTAGCTACTGTACTTTCAGAGCACCCTCCATCACTGCTGATTTTGTCACCCAGGTAACGGAAAGTGTCCACTATTTTTATAAAACCATCTGGGCAATAAAAGGAGCTAGTATCCTGTGGGCACTTGCTACTTATTGCACCTGAGCATCGGCCACATATAAAATCTACGTTCTTAGATGGTTTACCTGTGATCCCACTACATCTTTTATGTACCCATAGTTTGCATTTGGGACATAAAATGAAATTTTTGCCTACTCCTTTCCTACACACTGAGCTTGGCCATTTCCCTGAGGGCACCTGTGCTCTATTTTCCTTTCTACAAACTAGAACTTTTGTCTTAGACAAGTTAATTTTAAGGCCATTCTTCCATATTTGGAATTTCTTCTCTAGTTCAGTCATAGACTCAGCTATGAGAGTTAGATCATCTGCGTATAGGAGTTCCCATGGGCAGCCGGTCTTAAATTCTTATGTTATAGCCTGTAGGGCAATAATAAATAGGAGGAGTCTAAGGACAGAGCCTTGATGAACACCAACTTTTACACTAAATTCTTCACAATATTCATTGTTAATTCTAACCTTACTGACTGTTTCTTTATACATAGCTTGTATAGCTCTCACAAGCCATTCATCTACACCTAGTTTTCTAAGAGCCCACCAGATAATGGAGCAGGGGACTCTGTCAAAGGCTTTCTCCAGGTCTACAAAAGCTAAGTAGAGGGGTTGACTTTTAGCTAGGTACTTCTCCTGTAGTTGTCGTACAAGGAAAAGTGCGTCTGTGGTACTTTTACCTGACACAAACCCAAACTGCATTTCATCGAGATCAATTCGCTCTCTGATTAGTTACGCTATAACTCTTTCTGTGACTTTCATGCCCTGGTCAACTAACTTAATGCCTCTATAGTTTCCCCTATCTAGAGCATCCCCTTTACCCTGGTAGCAGTTAATGATGCTGTTGCTATGCCAGTCTTTTGGTATGACCCCATTCTGTATTACTTCGTTAACTATACGGGTGACTATAGTATGTCCCACCATTCCAGATGCCTTCAACATCTCAGCAACTATCTCTGAAAGCCCAGCTGCCTTGCCTGTCTTCATATCTGTGATTGCCTTACTTATTATATTACCTTTAACTTGCACTGCTGGATCTTCTATTGGATCGATTTGGGGCAGACTATCTTTTCCCCATTTATTCTCTTCATTTAACAGTCTCTCGTAGTGACACTTCCAAGCTATCTTCTTATCAGTATCAGTGAGGGCAAGTACACTGTTATAATTACGGACACACTTCTCCCCAACAATATCACGGTTTTCCTTGACACATTGTCTAGCAATCCTGAATACCTCACGTTTTTGGTCCTCACGTTGTCGAACATGCTTGAACTTTCTATCCTCTGCTTCCTTTTTTGCAAGGTACACTTGTCTCCTAGCTTCTCTCCTGGCCACTTGATAGTGTTCTCTACTTCCCCCATCTTGCCATACTTTCCAAGCTTGCTTTTTGGCCTTGATTGTCTCTTCCACCTTACTGTTCCACCACCAAGTTACTCTCCTCCTGCCAATAGGTCTGCTCCAGCCACAGATTTCATCTGTTGCTTTCAGCAGGTTCACTTTCAAGAATTGCCACTGTTCCTCTATATTACACGTCTCTAATTGCTCTTCCTTATTGTCAAAGGTATCAAGTAATAAGCTTTTAAATTTGTCACTGGCTATGGGGTCCTTCAACTTCCATATTCTTCTCCTCAAGGTAGGCCTCCTCTGTCGTCGAGTACTTCTATTCCTGACTATGAGGTCACTAACTACTAGGCTATGTTGGGAGTTGCATTCTTCACGGGGGAGGGATTTAGTGTTTACAACAAACACTTTGCCACGTCTTCTAGTAAGGATATAATCTATCTGGCTGGTGTGTTCCCCTGATCTATAGGTGATCAAGTAGTTTTCTCGTTTTTTTGAAGTTTGTGATTCTGAAGCCCTCCTCATTTCTATTTCCAACCCCATAGCCTCCATGGATTCCATCATAGCCATCACTATGTTGTCTAATGCGACCATTTATGTCACCTGCAATAATTAAGTAGTCACTGTCGGTTATTTGGGAGGTAGTCTGCATGTGTGTGTGTGTATATATATATATATATCAGTAATGTGTTAGGAAAAATATATAAGGCTTGATTAGAAAAAAATATTAATTATATATTTTTACACCTGTTTCTTTCTTGAGTTTTGTTACTGTCTGCTGGGCTGTTAGGAGATACTGAAATGTTCGATCATTTGTGCATTACAATAGACTTTTATGTCAACAATTCCTCAGAAAATGGATTATTCATAGATATGATAGTGATGAGAGTAATGAGAGAGGGCTGTTAAGTTGATCAGTGGGTATCCAACAGTCTTTGTGGGAATGATTGGAAATTTCAATATCTCCTGCCCTGCAGACAATGACATAACTCAATGATGAAACACATGTAAAGATGTATAATTAAATAATATTTTTTTCTAATCAAGCCTTGTATGTTTTTCCTAACACATTACTTATACGTACTCCGTAAATTATTGGGATCTGAAATATACCTATGGATTTAACATCTGGAATAATATATCACTGGATTCAATTATACATGTTGAGTGATCAGAGGTGGCGAACATTTTTATAGCATTAGCCATCTACTACCGCTTGACCGTCGTGCCTTGACCAGCCAAAACGCTCGCCAAAATGGACCGCGTGCTCTTCCAATTCCTTTGGAAGAGGCGGGCTCCTTTGGTGAGAAGATCCATCTGCTGCCAATACTCTTCCAACGGAGGGCTGGGGATGCCGTGGCTGACGATGCGCAAACACGTGCTCAGGCTTCCTCTACATATTCCTCACCGGACAACCGGTGTGGGCCCCGTTTGTGAGGTGAGCCTTCCCATGACTCGTCTCGTTGACCGAGCTGCAGTCCTGGGTCAAACAAAGACCGAGGAAAATGGGCGACTGGCACATCGAATGTGCTCAGGCACTCACAACCCTCTGGCAGGCGGACCCGGCGATCAGTGGAGACTCCACTTCATCATTCTATAGAGGGTTGATCCGCAGCAAGTGCGACGACGTGCTCGGTGAAACTCTAGGCGTAGAGGAAGACGAACTGGCCAGTCTGTTCAGTAGGACCTTCCGCCCGGGACCATGGACAACTTCCAAAAGTCCCTGGCCTGGCAGTGCTACCGAGGAGCTCTACCAGTTCGAGACAAGCTCTACAGACATGGGCGCCCGGGCAGGGACCCTGCAAAAAAGATCTGTCCGAGGTGCGTGCGAGACGAAGAAACCGTCGCGCACGCATTCATACACTGCCCGGGCGTCACCGACCTGTGGGGCTATGTAGAACGACTATTGTCGCGGGTGGGACCAATCCAGTTGACCACCGAGTCCATTGTTATGATCAAACCGCCATCCTCCTTCAAAAACGAAGGAGAGGCGGTTTTCCTATGTGTGATAGCTATGGCGAAAGAGGTTGCATGGTGGACAAGGTTGAAAGGGCTGAGGTCAGACACCTTTCTCTCCGACCAACAACTAATTCTTTTTTTCAAATACCACTTTGGAAGAAGAATCAGGATGGAGAGAGAGGTGTTGTACCCCAGCAAGTTTTATGAAAGGTGGGTGAAAGTGGTGAGAATGGCCCGAGTGAATGGGTCTTCTCTCTATATCAGCCTGTAGGTTGAGGAAAAAGAGGAGGAGAGGAGTACAAACTCTTCGTACTCCTGGAGATGAGGGTTGCACATTTTTTTCGGGGGTATGTGTTACCCATATGTAATGTCTCCCCCTATTGGGGAAAATCGACTAATTTTTAAATTGCATTTGTGATAATATTTTACACGTTTTTATTGTATGTAAACTTCCCCCTTTGTATTTGTCCCCTTATTTTGTGCCCCTGTGGCTAATAAAGAAACATATCTGGTAAGTTGTCTCTTCATGACTGGTTACATAATCATTCTACAAGTCTGATTTACCAACAAAAGATGAAAACTACCATATCTTCTTAAATATATTGGATGCAAGGGCAGCCAGCCGTAGAAACAAAGCCAGAAACAACAGTTCTATATGTGCAAAACACAGTCGTCTGACCTGACTTGGCTCACAGTGGGACAACTCATCTAACCCATGCTAGTATAGAGAAATGATGATGATAATTATGTTATATATATACATGAAATCAGAAACTTTTATCAGAGAAGAAAACATTTTATCAGATAACTATCATCATCATCATCATCATCATCATTTAATATCTGTTTTCCCTGTTCTTATTACACAGCTAGGAATCACTCTATAAAAATAAAAATAGCAAGCTTAAACATGACTTGAGTTCATCAATCGTGCTTGCATTAAGTGATTGACTAATCAATAGATCAATAATTACTAAACAGAGCTCTGTCTACATTTTTCTTATCTAAGAAATCATCAAAGGAACACGTGGTCGCTTACCATGCTAAAAATAGCAGCCAAGTCTACCTCAAATCATACCCTACTGTTTTCGACAAAGAAAGGATATATTGAATAATATATTCATATATACATTCCTGAAAAAATGAAATAGTCAAGGCTGGAATTCTTTTAATCATAGAGCTGCTTTGCACTTTTTATATTCTGAGTTCAAATCCTGCTATGGTCAACTTTATTGTTCATCCTTCGAAGGTTGATAAAATAAAGTCCCAGTCCAGTTCTGGGTTTGATATAATTGACTTCCCCTTCTCCTAAAATTGCTAGCCTTGTGCCAACATTTACAAACAAATATAGATTTGTTCAATGAAGGCCAAGCTATGTGGGGAAAAAATCATCAATTACAACAAAAGCAAAGTGAATGTATTCCATGTAATATTAGTCAGTGTTCAATAAACAAATCATTAAAATATCTGAATTGTGAGTAACAATATAATAAATAACAATATAATAAATAAGTGTATTGTAAATATGTGACATTTCCAGCATGCAATAAGAGTAAGGTTGAATAGTGGACACAACATGGCAGAATGCTCAAGAATTTTGTTTTGTAATCAATAAGGTCACACACACACACATATAGTATAGTCCCCAGCCCATACTGTAAAATGGTTATTTTGGGGCCACGACAAAAAGTACCCAGCCCACACTGTAAAGTGGTCGTGTAGGTGTCACAACAAAAAGCACCCAGTACATGCTGTAAATGTGGTTGGCGTTGGAAAGGGGATACCCAACCTTTAGAAACCCAAATAAAAGAAACAGCACAAATTTGGCAAAAAATATGGCAACTTAAAAGACAAGAACATAGACTTCTGCATCAAATGGAAGATACTAGAAAAATTTTGTCTATATATAAATGAGCTCAAGGACTGCAAATTATGCAGTGACAAGAAATGGTGGATATTGAATAATCTCCACAACAATAACAAACCACTTAACACATGTACAGAGTTCTTTTCATGATGTTCTCACGTTTCTAAGTACCTTTTAAAGAACTGACCTCCTTAATATTGATTTATATCTTTTTTAATCTATTGATTTTTGTTCTAGCCCTCTCATAATTATTAGCTAATTTAGAGTTTGCTCATGTCTTTTTTTTGTCAAATTGTACTCTCTAGACAATCCAGATTATCTGGATTGTTCTGTATTTTCTGTATGTTCTGTATTTTACTTTTTGAATAAACATACTCCGGTTCATTTTCATTGGCACAGGTTGAACAAGCTGGTCCTCAGGGCTAATGAAACGTATGTACCTGGTATGGTACTGTTGTAGTAACTGGCCTTAATAATTATATATATATGTATGTACATATATACAGCTCTACACCTCATCACAGAAGTGAACCTAAACATCGAGTGCTCTCCCGGGTGAACCTGCAGTAACTCCAAGTTACACCCCCTGGATATATGTATATATATATATATGTCTGTGTGTGTATATATATATATATACACACATACTCACGTGCAGATACAATCATTTTAAGGCCATTTCCCTACTAAGGGTGGTATTGTTTTTTGCCGAAAACTAAACTCACATGTATCAAGTGCTTGTTCAGTCAATGTTTGACTGGTTCTATATACATATGTATATATATATATATATATATATATATATATATATATATATATATATATATATATATATATATATATATATATATCATCCTAATTAAAAATACAAAACAATAATAGTAATATTTAGTGGGAATTATTGGATTTCACTGATTGGTTGGATAGAAAGGGAGATTTATGGATGTCTTCACATCTCACTGGGTTTGGATGGTTTCATGGGTGTGTTGGGGGAATGTATATCTTGAGGCAGATAAATGGAAGTAACAGTGTGTGTGAGAGAGGGGGGGGGGGGCGAGCGGAATGGGTACACACATATTTGTGTGTGTGTGGGTGTATATGTGCACACATATCTATCTATCTATCTATCTGCCCTGTCTGTCTCTCTCCTTCTCCCTCTCTCTCTATATATATATATGATATATAGGTATATATATTTGTGTGTATGTGTGTATATATATATATATATATATATATATATATATATATACACATGCATATACAGTACACACATACACACATATATATGTGTGTATAATGTATATGCATGTGTGTGTGTGTATATATATATATATATAGAGAGAGATAGTGTGTGAGGGGGAACGAAAGACTGAGCAGATGATGTTCTGTTTATTTAATCAGGAGCTGGCAATGTGTGTGTCTGTGTGCGTGTGCACGTGTCTGTGTATGTGTGTGTGGTGAGAGGCTGCAGGTGAGGAATATGAAGTAATTAAAACTAAAGAAACAAGTCCTTCAAAGCTCTGTAAAGACACTGGAGAAGAATAGAAGATGGTATTTTTAACAAGATGAGAGAGTGGCATTATGTTGTGGATTGGCAGAATCAGTAGAGGGTCGGACGCCATGCCTACCAGCATAGTTACGTCCCTTTACGATCTGAGTTCAAATCCCGCCGAGGTTGACTTTGCCTTTCATCCTTACGGGGTCGATAAAATAAAGTACCAGTAATGCACTGAGTAATTGCTGGCCTTGTGCCTAAAGTAGAAACAATTATGTTATACACCTACAACACACACATATATCATCATCATCATCATCATCATCATCATTTTACGTCCGCTTTTCCCTGCTTGCAAGGGTGGGACGGGAACTGATTCTGGCTTGATTTCTACAGCTGGATGCCCTTCCTAACACCAACCTCCTTTACAGTGAGTGCTAGGTGCTTTTTTGCTGTGGCACCTCCATGACCACTTTACAGTGGAATGATAGGGACCCCAGTCCCTACCATCTCATTTCTACAGCTGAGTAAACTGGAACAATATATATATATATATACAAGGCTATACAGCTATAGAAACCAAGTCAAAATTAGTTCTGTGTGAGGAAAACAAGGTCACCCAACCTAGTTTGTCTTACAACGGGACAGCTCGTCTAACCCATGCTAGTGTGGAAAATGGACGTTAAACGACGATAATTATGAAGATGATGATGATTAATAATAATATTTGATTCACTTGCAATTATGCAAACAGCCTCTTAAGCCATGTGAGTAAAATGACCTCAATATTCGAAAAACTCAGATTTACATTTTTGGTATTCAACCATGTAGAGCGATAAAACTATTTGTTAATTATTTGACTATGACAAAGCTGGCCATTAATCGCTCCTATGCATAAAACTAACTGGCCTATCTGCTGATATGCAAATCAGGCCGATCAGTTACTGTATATTCCAGAAAATATGATATATTTTCACTAGCTCTGACAGTTGGCAGGTAAACAGTGTATGGTATTGATGAAGGGTAATAACCCAGAAACATTAGTGTCTGCCGTTGTGTCTATATGCCAACACAAGAGCAAGAATGACAAGGTCGTTCTACTCACATGGCTTTAGAGGCTGTTTGCATATTTGCAAACGAATCGATTATTATCATTAATATTCGAAAAACTCAGATTTACATTTCTTGTATTTGGCCATGTAGAACGATAAAACTATTTGTTAATTATATATATATCATCATCATACGTCCATCTTCCATGCTAGCATACACATATACTGTATATATACATACATAGTTGTTTGAGTTTGGTTTTGTTTTATTGAAAGAATGATCCCTTGATGTGTATATATAGAGGTAATTTATATATATTAATACATTGTATTAGTAGTTTATGAAAGTAGCACAGCTTTTTAAAAATATATAATCAATAACACACACACACACACATATGTCTACCCCTTCTCACTCTCTTCTAGCTTTCTATTTCTTCTTTAATTTCTCATTCTATTTTCTGATGAAGGACTAGTGTCCAAAACGTTTAGACTTTTTCTACTATATTAATCATGAAACTAATGTATATCTTAATTGTACTTCATCCTCTTTTGTGTTGTATATACACAAAACTATACTTGTATATACATACACTACTACACTTGTATATGTGTATGTAAATATATATATATATACATATGCATTCACACATGCACACATGCATACATACACACATGCACACACACACACACATACACATACATACTCTCTCATACACACAATAAATGAGAGAAAGAAATAGAGGATTTGTGTAAGATGTATGTAAAGATTAACCATGGAATACATGAAACTATTTTCTACTGAAGATTTCAATTAAAAGTTTCTGATAAGAATCTCTAAAAATTGCTTTTGTGGAGGTGTGTGGCCTAGTGGTAAGGATGTTGGACTATGTGGAGGTGTGTGGCCTAGTGGTAAGGATGTGAGATTTCTGATCATAATGTTCTGGGTTCGATTCTTGGACCGGGTTGTGTGTTGTATTCTTGAGCAAAACACTTCATTTCACGTTGCTCCAGTATACTCAACTGAAAATGAGTACCAGCAATAGCTGGAGGTTTAACTCTGTGATGGACTGGAGTCCTGTCCAGGGGAGAGACTTGTACTCTCAGTCGCTTCATGCCATGGAAACCGAGATAAACACTGGACTGGACAGGTGTCCTGTCCAAGGAGGAGCCTTGTACTCTCAGTCACTTCACCATGGAAACTAGGATAAGCACCAACTTGGTAAGCCTCTTGGCTCAAGACAGACTTTAGACTTTTTAGACTTTAGACATGAAGCTATCTTCTAGTGAAGATTTCAATAAAAAGTTCTTTCGGTATTGGTATAATACCACAGTAAGCTGTTTGATTTGGCAAAGTTGTTAGAGTCTAGGGTATTTGTTCCTGATCTCTGTGTTCTGAGTTCAAATCCTGCCTATGTCCACTTTGCCTTTCATCCAATTGGGGTTGATAAATAAAGTACCAGCAGGGCTGGATTTAATGGCGGCAAAGGGGGCAATTGCCCCAGGCCCCCTGTAGAGGGTGGAGGTGGGGTGGGGGGCACCAGCGACAGCTGTAGCAATTTATTTATGCCCTCAACTGGGCTTTTTAGAATATACCGAGTCAACTGTGTAAAGTAGTTGTGTTGGTATTGCAAAAACAATGTACCTAGTAAACATTCTAAAGTGGTTATGTTAGGAAGGACATCCAGCCATAGAAACCATGCCAAATATGTAATGTATGAGCAAGATGACGTCACTTTAATATGTCTGGTCTTGGACTGTGACAACCTGTCCAACACATGCCATTGTGGGAAGTGGACATGAAATGAGGATGGCTGGATTTTTAAAATTTACTACTTGTATGTATAACTTTTCAAATCCAATTAGTTGCGCCAAGTCAACTTTATATGTAAAATTATGAAGGGCCCCTCAAACCTGAAGTGTCCGGGACTCCCAAGGTCTAAATCCAACCCCAAGTACCAGCTCAATGCTGGTGAAGCTCTCTTCCCCCTTCCAGCTGTCACATCCTGGATGTTGTGCTGAATCAAGGCAGAGAGAGGGCCAAGACAGTGTCCATGTCTGATTGTCATTACATGGGACATACTACTAAGTCATACGTGTGACTTTCATTCATTTCCTAATGGTATTGAGAGAGAGAGAGAGAGAGAGAGAGAGCGAGAGAGAGAGAGAGAGAGAGAGAGAGAGAGAGAGAGAGAGAGAAACAGTAGAGGAGAAAGAGTGGAGAGTGGAGAAAGAGACAGAGGAGAGAGAGAAGGAGTGAAGAGAGAGAGAGAGAGAGAGTGAGTGAGAGAAGTGGAGAGAGAGAAGAAGTGGAGAGAGAGAGAGGTGGGGGACTCCTTGTCCATACATACTCCACCATTTTTCAGTTTATTATAATGAAAGTCTCAGCTGTAGAAACGATGTCAAATCTGTAATGGGGTGGGGGTGAATGTATGGAAATGAGATATATCCCACCCCTCTAACCCCGGGGTGGGTGGCGGATGTGGGGGGAGTCCTGTCTGGGAGGACAGTAGCTATGGATTAAAATTAATCATGGACTTGGTTAGTGACAGCCTGACCCGGTCAATTTATACCAGTATAGAAAAATGGCCGTTAAATGATGATGATAGTGATGATGGTGATAGTAATGATGATGATGATGATGATGGTGATGGTAATAATGTTAATGATGATGGTGGTGGTGAGGTCATGATGATACTAACGTTGATGATGGTAGTGGTGGTGGTTGAGGTGATGATGGTGATGATGATGATGATGATGATGGTGGTGGTGGGAGTGATGGAAGGAGGACAGGTGGAGTAAGAAGAGTAGTAGGAAGAGGTTAGATTTGTGATGTAGTGGCCCAACTCCACCATATTGTCATTTCTTCATATCTCCATTAATATATTAACTACATGCATATGTCAATTTCATAAATCTTGTCTTACTCCCCCTCCTCTCACTCTATATATATACAGGATGTCCTAAAAAAATGTATTCACATTTCAACAGCATTCTAATAAATATTGCCTGTACTGATAATTAACGTGTGTATACATTTTTTTTGGACATCCTGTATTTATATATCATCATCATCATCATTTTATATCCACTTTTCCCTGCTTGCAAGAGTGGGACGGGGACTGATTCTGGCTTGATTTCTACAGCTGGATGCCCTTCCTGACACCAACCTCATTTACAGTGAGCGCTGGGTGCTTTTTTTCCATGGCGCCTACACGTCCACTTTGCAGTAAACTGGAGCAATGTGAAATAAAGTGTCTTGCTCAAGGAAACAACACATCACCCGGTCTGAGAATTGAACTCACAACCTTTATATTTCGATTGCAAGGTCAATGCTCTAACCACTAAGCCATGTGCCTCCATAAATACATACATACATATATATATATTTGTAAATATATATTATATATTATATTATATTATATATATATATAATTGGTGTTGGATGCTTAAAGCACATATATATATATGAGCTCAAGCCGTTTCGACGGCTAAGGCTTGAGCTCAGCCGTCGGGGTCTTACTTGTTCCTATTACCCACTCTACTACCCTAAGTATTGAGTACTTTGGTGCGTTATGGTCCACCTGGTTCCTTACCACATTTCCTTCGTTATATATATATATATATATATATATATATATATATATATATATATATATATATATATATATATATATATGTATATATATAGTGGTGGAATACTGGAAGGTAATATCCATAGTGGTAGAGCACTCAGTCCAAGGGACGAGTTAGGTAGAAGTGGTTACACAACAGTTAGTTCACCATACCGAGAACAATTGTTTCACCTTCGCGGATCTTCAGCTCGGGATGTGTATGGTTATAGGAACAGGAAGGACAACCGTACGAACGTGCATGCGCAGAAACTCGGTCACTTCACTCAGGCAATACTAGACTGCGTGCGGGAGGTGTAAGGGAGATAACTGCGAAAGTCCGGAAAGTTTTTAGGTTGAAAATAAAATAAAAAAATTAAAAATAAAATTACAAAGAATCAGTCGGGAGCCTTGTAGTTATGCAATAGATGTTTGGTGACGTGTGGACAACGTGTGAAAAATTCACTTCTTGTGTTTAGGCAATCACTATTGCGTAATTTCGTTAGGATAGTTATTCGTTCGTCAATACATAAGCCACACGTCGGATTTCCCCTTGCGTATGGCTTGGACTTAGTGATGGCATTCCATTGAATGGAGTAGCCTATACTTGAGTCCTTGGGGGACCATACGTGACTTGCGAGTTTCGTGGATGAACGTCTGTCCGGGTATCTGAAGGTAGACTGGTGGTTCAGGAAACGCTCCTTGAATCGGCCCTCCGTCATGCCACAAGGATTTGACCTCCTGTAGTTCGTTTGGTCGGTTGGAAGTGACCACAGCTTCATAGATTACAGCTGGTGTGTTGCATTGCTGTTGAAGGGGGCAAGCTTCAGGCTTATGGCAAGAACACCCTGGTGGGGTGTTGCTCCTAGGGCTGCTGGTGATGTGGGCCTTCATGTTCTTAGCGCAGGAGTATCCTAGTTTAACTTTGTGTCGGTTAAAGATGGAGCGGTATTTATGACCTATGGAGAAGTGTCTATCTAAGAGGATAATGATACATGACATATGCTGAGATGTTAAATAGTTAAGATTTAATAAAGGTAGAACATCTATTTTATTAATATTCGTATTTTAATATTAATAACTCTGGAAAATTATTTTCCATAGAGTGATTCCAATCTACTGTAAAACTCATTCTTTGATATACTCATTGAATCTTGTTTAACTCTTTAATATTTATATATATATATAAGAATGAGTTTTACAGTAGATTGGAAGCACTCTATGGAAAATAATTTTCCAGAGTTATTAATATTAAAATACAAATATTAATAAAATAGATGTTCTACCTTGATTAAATCTTAACTATTTAACATCTCAGGGTATGTCATGTATCATTATATTTTGTCTGATGAGGACGTACTGTTGTACATCTGAAATATGTATAATAAAATGTAATTGATAAAAAGAACATCTATTTTATTAATATTTGTATTTTAATATATATATATATATATATATATATATTTCGTTTATGAACAACCGTCTGGTTGTGGAACCAACCAACCGGAAATTTATAAATTCTTAAATTTATAAATTTAACTTATAATAAAATGGAGTGAAAGTAACTGGTGTGTGTGTTTCTTATTGGCAACATGACCCTCCCAAAGCGTAACAATATATATATAATGAACTAAGGGAGAAATTAGGAATAAGAGGAATCAGATGTTGTTTACTCGAGAGAAGACTACGTTGGTATGGTCACGTGATGCGCATGAAAGACGACAGCTGTATAAAAAAGTGCAGGGCGATAAAAATAGACGGTAGCCACGGAATAGGCAGACCCAGAAAAACCTGGGACGACTTGATAAATTCCGACCTCACACACTTACACCTCTCCAAGATAATGTCACTGGACCGAGATCTTTGGCGCTACACAGTAATACAGACGACCCACCTTGCCTAAGTACAAAGCGAAACCTACAGTCAGTAGGCACCTCTAACAAAAATACACCCACGTCCCACCACCCCCACCCCATCCACACCACCCCTTTCGATGTAAAGTTATGTTGGTACCACAACATCCAGTCCGAAATAAATGAGGTCGTGTAGGTATCACGAAAAAAACCAAAAAAACGGTAAAAACCTCCCAGTCCACACTGTAAACGTGGTTGGTGTTAGGAAGGGCATACAGCTGTAGAAAACCCGCCAGACAGTCCTATACGAGCAAGACAACCAATCTTGCCTCAAGTGGGAAAACTCCCGTCCAAACCCATGCAAGCGTGGAAGATGGATGTTAAACGATGATGATGATGATGATGATGATTATATATGTAAATATATATATATATAATTTTTGTTCATGATTTTATATTTTTATGTCATTATACACTGTTTTGTCATACACATGTAATTTGTTTTATTTGTAATTCTTAGTGATGATAGTTACAGAGTCTAACGAAACAACCATCTCATTTATAATCATCACCATATATATACATACATATATATGTATGTATGCATATATATAACTGTGTGTGTTGTTGAAACGTATTTAACTAATGTAATGGTAAGCGATGGGGCCCACCCACAGCCACGGCGGACAGAATGTAGAAGGCGTTTCCCCGGAGGACGGCAACGGAGACGCGCTGGAAAAGCCACTCCAACTCGCGGGGCTAACACCTACGGCTGGCCAGCTCAGCACCTATGGTGGTGAGTAAAGGAGGTAGCCCTGGGGCCGAGGACACCAGAAGTTTCCACTGCCAGGGGTACAACCGCAAACCTGTCGAAGAGCGACCGGTATTTGAGGAGTTTGGCCCCCTCAGCCCAACGTGCAGCAGAACCTGGGTCAGTCGCTGACTGCACCAGGTTGCGGCTGCAGAAAGTGTCGGTGCAAGTGGCATCTCAGACGAGAGGTTTGCCACCGCGGAACGGGAAGATGGTCATGCCATCTGGCCTTTTGCCATCCCCTCAATCCAGCCCCACCGGCTTGAGCTGGGAAGGGAAGCCTGCAGAGTCCAAGCCATGCTTAATGACCTCGTTGAGGGCAGTATGGCGTGGAATGTGGCCGGCACTGTGGCGACAGGAAAGCGGGTGGAGGCCGAAAGAGTCCACGGTGGAACCGCAGAGACATTGGTGTGGCTGGCAGATCCGGAGGCCGAGCCTCAGGGAAACGCCGATTTGCAGGCTATGGTTGTCTAGCTGCGTGCCAGTGGAGAAGGAGGGCAGGGCATGAGGCTAGGCACTACTGTGGGGTTTGGAGGCCGCATGAAAACAAGCAAGGCGGTGCTGGTCGAGCTGGCGCGTGAGCCTGTCTGAGGCCAGGCTGCACTGGATGGCATCCCAAGTGCGTTGGGGGGGGAGGGGACTTGACGTCAACAGGGGGAGAAGGAGGAGGGACGTCTACTGGGCTAAGTCCCAGCCGGTCCCACGTCTCACAGGCGGCCTCACGTTCTCTGAACACAGAGG
>CAXHJY010000485.1:0-10000 GCA_964016885.1 Eledone cirrhosa | reverse complement strand
CAATCTAGTTGAGGCAACTGGCTTAATGACAAAGCTAGTAAATCATGAATGCATTTGAGATGATTAGTGCATAATAGTGAATTGGTGAAACTTGTGCATTTCAATGGTGTTACAACAATAGATGTAAGTTATATAGTAGTAATACTTTATCATTTTAACTTTTTAGAATGGACAAAAACCCATGCAAAGAAATGACTTTGACTGCAGTGATTCTCTCCAATTTACTTACAAAGCAAAACGTGGTCAAATACCTTATCATCTCTGATAAAATGCCCATTGAATCACTGAAAATCGGATGCATGGAATTCCTCATAAAATGCACCTATGAATCGGAAGCCATCACATATATCAATGGATATAGGGAGTTGTTCACACTGGAAGACCATCACTTCATTTGTGACTTCATCAGTTATCTCCACGATTATCTCAGACACCCAATGCCATTGATGAGAGGTGATCCAATGTGTGAGCATGTAACTAATCTTATAGAAGTTGTTATCGACCACCTGGCTTTTAGTGACATTTGACTGATTTGACTGATAATGATGTATTTTTAAAAAGTATGTGTACATTCTTGTTACTATTTTAAGGCAATACAAGCAACAACTATTTAATAAAATTTAAATTTAAAAATGACCATTGTGCATTACTAGTATGATGACATTTTATTAAGTCACAAAATTAGTCAGTCAGTCATAGAACAAGGATCAGGTGGCAAAAACATTCGCAAAAATTTGTGTCAATTTAAGATTTCCAACATTGTTCAAATGAATCATATCTGGTTTGAAGTCAGATTTGTCAAATTTTGACCAATTTTCAATGTTGTGAAGATTGGGCAAGTTCAATTTTTGAATCATTTCTTTCATGCAGTAATTAAACTTTTCCAAACGTCATCATTTCTGGATTACCTCCCCTAGCGGCACGCTTACTACTCACTCACTTGAACACAAGATTTATCAGCAAACTTTGATTATAAACTTTTTTCCGCTGGACCAAATTTCTAGATTTTTAAGCCAAAAGATGCGTAATGATCTACTGTTCATGCTCATATAAGTTTTATCTCAGTTAAATAAAGTAGAGCCGCGCTGTACTGTCGTAAACAGACGATTGCCAACGAAAACACGACCACAACAATATTACTAAACGGAATACCGTCCGTTTAGGATATCAAATATACAATGAGTTCAATATTAACCTCAGATCATATAAAGGCATGGCATAGCTGCATGGTTAAAGAGTTCGCTTTGCAGCTGTGTGTATAGGTGTAGGCATGGCTATGTGGTTCAGGATTGTGCTTTACAATCGTGTGTATAGATGTAGGCATGGCTGTTTGATTGAAGAGTTCACTTCACAGTCGTGTGTATAGGTGTGGGGCATGGCTGTGTGGTTAAGGAGTGTGCTTTGAAACCATGTGTACAGGTGCAGGCATGGCTGTGTAGTGAAAGAGTCTGCTTTGCAATCATATGATTGCAGGTTCACCCCCTTTCTATGGTATCTTGGCCATATGACTGCTGCTATAGCCACAAATTGACCTTGTTAGTGGAGTTGGGTGGATGGAAACTTTAGAAATTCACTGTGTGTGTGTGTGTGTATATATATATATAATTCTATTGACTGATGAATAGCTTATGTTAATTTTAACCCTTCTGTTGAGAACTCTATTCGATTTGTGATGTTTTTGCATTCTTGCAAAAATATACACAACTGAATTCATTCGCCTAATATAGGGGTTGCCTCCCTTGCCGATCCCCACGTGGGGTCAGCAATAGTCAGTCCTTGTATTAACATTGAACTAAAACCTGTTGAGAAAGTGGCTTCCTTGTTCAATCATCTTACCAGAAGCCTGACATTATGTAAGCGGACGGTACTTGATTTAGGAGCCGCAGAAACCCATATACTGGATTTTACCAACCTTCCAGGGGTCCGGGTAAATTTTCAATACCCGAATGATTGTTTAACCATCGTCTCAGTGTGTTTCGCCTTTAACGTTTGTTATAGCTCTGGTTCATCTGAATCATTGAGCACTTGCCACACATCTCGGAGGTTGTTTTTCATTATTTCGTGGAATGCGAATCTCGATAATTTATGTTTATATATAAAAATTTATATATGTATATATGTGTGTGTGTGTGTGTCTGTATATATATATATATATATATATATATATATATATATATATATATATATATATATATATATATATATGTATATATATATATATATATATATATATAGGAGGCACATGGCTTAGTCGTTAGAGCAGTGGCGTTCAATTCTCAGACCGGATGATGTGTTGTTTCCTTGAGCAAGACACTTTATTTCACATTGCTCCAGTTTACTCAGCTGTAGAAATGAGATGATAGGGACTGGGGTCCATATCATTCTACTGGAAAGTGGTCGTGGAGGTGCCACGACAAAAAAGCACCCAGCACTCACTGTAAATGAGGTTGGTGTTAGGAAGGGCATCCAGCTGTAGAAATCAAGCCAGCATCAGTTCCCGTCCCACCCTTGCAAGCATGGAAAAGCAGACGTAAAATGATGATGATGATGATGATATATATATGTATATATACATACACACACTACACTACGGTATCTAGTTACTATACCTGATAATTTGAGGTCAGTGTGTTGTGAGATAACCACAAACCTAGTAATGTCTAAATAATAATTAGTTTCTACAGAAACCCATGTAAGCCCTCTCAGACATCCTGTATTGAATAACAGGAAATCAACAAAGAAATACATCTAAAAACATGGTTCTACTTGTAAGTTTGTTTGTTAACATTTTAGTGAAGTACTTGAAACTAACCCAGATATTCTGTCATTTACTGTCAATTCTGTATTAATTAATTAAGAAGCCATCATTAAAACTACATATAAAAAGCCTATGACCCTCTTCATAATTACCACCAAGGTTATTCCTCTACCCAGTACATTATAAGATTAAGGTCCCTATAGAAGAAAGTTACCAATTGATGTTTCTAATATTAATTTCTTTATTGGTTGTTGTTATGTTGTTGTTGTTTAGATTTGGGACAGCAGCCTTCAGATTAAAGGCATTCCAGTTGTGACCACCCAGTCTTTTTGTTTAATGTAGTGGATTTAGGACTTCATTATCTGATGTGTCCTTTTTTAAAGACAATCTCTCTCTCTCTCTCTCTCTCTCTCTCTCTCTCTCTCTCTCTCTCTCTATATATATATATATATATATATATATATATATATATATATATATATATATATATATATATATACCTCTCAAAGGTGATGACACTGGCGTTAAGCAGTTATACAGAAGACCCAACTTCCCACGGGTACAAGCCAAAGTTGAAGCATATAGATAGTATGCCCCTACCCCTCCCAGTGTAAAGTGGTTGTGCAGGTGTCACGACAAAAAGTACCCAGTCCACACTGTAAAGTAGTTGTGCAAGTGCCACGGTAAAAAAGCACCCAGCACTCACTGTAAATGAGGTTGGTATTTAGGAAGGGCATCCATGTTAGTGTGGAAGAATGGACGTAAAACGGTGATGATGATGATATATATTGAATGAAAGAAGGTTTCAAGAACATCACCTTTGTCCGTTCCCTTGTTGTTTCAATTTAAATTGCCTCGGGAATGTAACATTATGTAAGAAGCTGTCTGATGAGAGCATGGCACTGGGTATGCGGAATCACGTGGCCGCCGTCGTAATCGAAATATGTATCACAGCCTTAACAATAAAGGACTTTAACATCTGAAACTACTTTGCGTTCTCTCTCTCTCTCTCTCTCTCTCTCTCTCTCTCTCTCTCTCTCTCTCTCTCTCTCTCTCTCTCTATATATATATATATATATATATATATATATATATATATATATATATAAATATCAATTAGCGAGAATCGTATTTCGGCTTAGGAATTAACGAAAAACAACTTCCGAGATGTGTGGCAAGCGCTCAATGATTCAGATGAACCAGAGCTACAACATACGTTAAAGGCCAAACACACTGAGACGATGGTTAAACAATCATCTGCACAACCAAAGAAATGACCAAGTAATTAAGGTCAAACAAATAAAAATATATGTGATTGAAAATTTACCCGGACCCCTGGATGGTTGGTAAAATCCAGCATTTGGGTTTCTGCGACTCCTAAATCAAGTACTGTCCGCTTACATAGATAATGTTAGGCTTCTGGTAAGATGATTGAACAAGGAAGCCACTTTATCAACAGGTTTTAGTTTGAATGCTAATTTAAGGAATGACTGTTACTGACCCCACATGGAGTTCGGCAAGGGAGGCAACCCTTATTTTAGGCGAATGAATTCAGTTGTGTATATTATTGCAAGAATGCAAAACATCATTCCCCCCGAAGAAGAGATATTATCTTGAAAATTAAGGATATTCAAATAAATTTAAGGTAAAAGACTAATTGTCAACAATATCTTTTGCATTTGTATTTATATTCTATATCCATACCTGCATTGTCTTGACCTTCCAACTCCAAACGTTTATAAGCTCGAGAATTTATCCTTGATAGGATATTTCCGAAAGCGAACGAAACCCTAAAGGGTAGAAACGTAATCCTGGTATGTGTATATGCATTTTTTCTTCTAACTTTAATTTTATACCTAATTGTGTATGGTTGACGGTATATTTAATCGATTTCCACGTGCTATTGAACTGTTGGGTAAATATTCTATAGCGGTTGATCGCGAACAGATGGCTGTCGTTTATTTATCTACTATTTCTTCATAGGCGTCTTTTAATCTTATAGCCTGGTTTAATTGTTTTTTTGTGTGGTTGATTATGCTGATTGGGAGTTGAAATGGTGTGTATATATTATCAAATGATTCTATAGACATACTTTATAGTATATATATATATATATATATATATATATATATATATATATATATATATATATATATATATATGTCTATATATATACATATATGTCTAACTAGAAAAGGTTGCAGCTTTCCTAGCAGGGAAAGCAGACATTAAATGATAATGAGGAGGCTACACATACATAACCTCACACACACACACATATATTGTTGTACTTTGGTAAGGTCATGTTGCCAATAAAAACACATGCACCAGTTGAGTTTCAATTCAGTTTTATTATTAATTACTTAACTAGGGTGGTGGATTGCCAGTAATTGGTAGAGGGTCGGACACCATGTTTTGCTGCATAGAGTTATAGCCCTTTGCAGTCTGAGTTCAAATCCCACTGAGGTTAACTTTGCCTTTCATCCTTACCTCATCCTCATGCGGGGTTGATAAAATAAAAGTACCAGTAACACACCGGAGTAATTGCTGGCCTTGTGCCAAAAGAAGAAACAATTATTAATTACTTGGCTGAGTTATTTGAGTGTTGGACAAATGTTTAGCAATATTTGTATTGACCCTTTACATTCTGAATTCAAATCCTTCCTCAGGCAAATTTACCTTTATCTCTCTAGGGTCAATAGAATAAAGTACTAGTCATGTACTGGGGTCAATGTAATCGACTGCCCTCTTCCTGCAAATTGTTGGTCTTGTGTCTAAATTCAAAATTATTATTATTTGGGTAACTTGAGCGTTGGATTGGCACTATTGGTAGAGAGTTGGACACTATGCTTTGCGGCATAGAGTTATGGCCCGTTACATTTTGAATTCAAATCCTGCCAAGGTTAGTTTTGCCTTTCATCATTATGGGGTCAATAAAATAAAGTACCAGTAATGTACTGAGTTCGATTTAATCAACTTTCCCCTCTCCCCAAATTGCTGGCCTAGTGCCTATAGTAGAAATCATTGTTAGTGGGGTAACTAATCTATTTCTCAGTTAGTTTTTGTAACTGGATGGTTATTTAATTGTCATATTTAATTATCAAAGGTCTTTCATCACACATCCTGTGACCTTTTCAATGACTGTATTTGATCCTCTTTGTCTTCTCTTTGTTTTAATTTTGTTCTATTTAGTCCATCTTGTCTTTCTGGGCTGTGTATATGGTCTGTTTGTGTTTGTGTCTGCATGTGTGTGTGTCTACATGTGTGTGTTTGTGTCAGCATATGTGAGTTTGTGTCTACATGTGTGTTTGTGTCAGAATGTGTGTGTTTGTGTCTACATGTGTGTGTGTTTGTGACTGCATGTGTGTGTTTGTGACTGTATGTGTGTGTTTGTTTCAGAACGTCTGTGTGTTTGTAACTGCATGTATGTTTGTGTCAGAACGTGTGTGTGTGTCAGAATGTGTGTGTGTGTCTTTGTGTACTGCTATTTTCACAAGCTTCTGTATTTCATTTGTGCATATATTCATTTGTGCGCCTTATGTCTTGTTTCTCCTCCAGTGTATATATCATCATCATCATCATCATCATCATCACCATTTTACGTCTGTTCTTCCACGCTAGCATGGGTTAGACGGGTTGTCCTGTTGTAGGTAGTGTCAGGTCGGGTGACCTTGTCTTGCTCATAGGGGAACTGATTTTGGCTTGATTTCTACAGTTGGATGCCCTTCCTAAAACCAACCTCATTTACATTGAATGCTGGGTGCTTTTTTTCCATGGTGCCTACATGACCACTTTGGTGGGGGCATATTGTCTATATGCTTCAGCTTCGGCTTGTTCCCGTGGGAAGTCGGAATGTGTGTGTATATATAAATATATCATATGGTAATATACACCAGCGACATATCCCCATGATTGCATAACTGCACCTATGATTTTATGAGTATCTGATGAAGTCACATGTAACAGAAATATATATCATGTAATAAAGCAATTATGGTGAAGTAACTCCATCTTAACTACTCTTAATTTAATAAATATATATATACACACAAATTTACTAGAGTTCATCTCATCTTTTCCTGTGGTTGTTACTTCACTTGTTTGTCAATGACTCATTTGTTCAACATAATTTGGACATCATGGCAATAGGAGTTAACTGTTGACCGTATAGTATTGTCCTATAGTATTGACCATATAGTATTGTCCCTATAGTATTGACCATATAGTATTGACCATATAGTATTGACAAATCTGGTATTGACCATCTAGTATTGACTGTACTGCTGCAGATCTATAGAAGGCCATTGGCAGAATACCACACTGTAATCTGGTAATTGTGAGAAGACTATGAAACTATGAATAGATGACTTGCTTGTGAGGGTAGTGAAACCCATGATTTCAATAAATTCGGATTGGAGAATGAGTTTAGTGAAGAATTAGGTATAGAGATTGGTATCCATCAGGGTTCAGTTCTCAGCTCACTCTAGTTCATTATAGTTGTTGAGACCATTACAGAGGAGTTTAAGACTGGCTCTCCATAGTAACTCCTATATGTTAGTGTCCTATAATTTATAGCTGAATCTGGCTGATTTAAAGAAGAAATTTCAGATGTGGAAACTAAACCTAAATAATGAAAGGCTTCAAAGTAAATTTAGTGAAGACTAAAGTGTTGGTAAGTAAGAAAGACAATATGACTCTGCTCCCATCAGGGAAATGGCTGTGCTTGATACGCAAAGGAGTCAGGAAAAACTCCACATGGTGTACCCAGTGTAATCTATGGGTGATCAAAAGGTATTGTGGGATTACTGGTCGGCTAACAGAAGAAATATATTTTGGCTGTGGTAGATGAACAAGAATAGTTTTCCAAACCAAGGAAGGCTTTGTAGAAGTAGTTGATAGCTTCTGTTACTTAGGTAACCCAATTAACAGTGGAAGTGGGTGTTCTGAAAGCATAATAGCCAGTGTGGAAAATGTTCAGGGAATTATTACATCTGCTGTTATTGAAGGAATTCTCTCTCTTAGCAAAAGGACAGATTGTATAATGTCTGCATGTAAAATGGAATGTTACACGTCAGTGAGACATGGGCAGTGAATGCAGATGATATGTGAAGGCTGGAGAGAAATGAAGCAAGCATACTCAAGTAATTGTATAATGTCAATGTACATGAGAAAAAAAAAACTGGGCATACATACGTATGTATGTATGTATGTATGTATGTATGTATGTATGTATGTATGTATGTATGTATGTATGTATGTATGTATGTATGTATGTATGTATGAGAGATGACCCCTTAGCCTTTGTCAAAGCAGAATTCTAGGAGAAGGAAAACTCTGATATAACACCTGCAACCCTGATGGTATCCAATGATGTTGACTTGTTCTACTTTTTGGTAAATATAATCTTGGTTAAGAGAGTGGGACTGGCTTTGTGCAGTGACTTTGCTCACTATAAAAGCTTCACGGCACAGGTATTGCTTTATATCTGGAGATCTCTCTGCACTTGTCGTCACATGGTACCATGGGTCCAGCACTATGTGTCAATAATTGTCACAAGTGTAGTGTTTGTACCAGAGTTTTGTAGGGGTTCTCCTACACGGATATAAAGTAGTGGCCGTACTCGAAACGAGTTGGCAGCCACCATGTATGTATGTATGTATGTATAAAAGCTTCATGGCACAGGCATTGCTTTATATCTGGAGATCTCTCTGCACTTGTCGTCACATGGTACCATGGGCCCAGCACTATGTGTCAATAATTGTCACAAGTGTAGTGTTTGTACCAGTTTTCAAGTCGCTGGCTGGACTAAAAAGTCACACTCGTTCAGCGCATCGGTAGGGGTTCTCCTACATGGATATAAAGTAGTGGCCGTACTCGAAAACGAGTTGGCAGCCACCATGTATGTATGTATGTATGTATGTATAAAAGCTTCATGGCACAGGCATTGCTTTATATCTGGAGATCTCTCTGCACTTGTCGTCACATGGTACCATGGGCCCAGCACTATGTGTCAATAATTGTCACAAGTGTAGTGTTTGTACCAGTTTTCAAGTCGCTGGCTGGACTAAAAAGTCACACTCGTTCAGCGCATCGGTAGGGGTTCTCCTACATGGATATAAAGTAGTGGCCGTACTCGAAAACGAGTTGGCAGCCACCATGTATGTATGTATGTTCTTCTGGTTTTATAATTTTATGAATTTTTGCCAATAGAGAGAGATCTGGTTTCTAATGTAGATACAAGACTCTCTCATTGGAATTTACACAACATCAACTAGGTAGATATGTCTGCATGCTTGCATGCATGTGTGTGCAGGTATGGATGTTATTGTATATGCAGATGTGAACGTTTTTAGTTGTATGTGTGCATGTGCATAAGATTTGTATCTGTACATATGTGCATATGCTTTGTATCTGTATATGCAGTTATTAGATGAAGAATTTTTGGAATGTTTTACATATATTTACTGTTCCATTAATCGATTGTAATTTCCTAACTAGTTGTGTTCTTTCTGTTTCTGTGAAGCCCAGCTTCTCAAGATTTGTATTGAGGCAGTTACTAACATATCCCAGTGCCCCAATATGTATGTATGTATGTATGTATGTATGTATGTATGTATGTATGTATGTATGTATGTATGTATGTATGTATGTATGTACGTACATATGTATGTATGTATGTATGTATGTATGAATGTATGTATGTATCTATACCTCTTTCATTCACTCTCTCCCTTTCTCTCAACCTTTTCATTATTAAGCTTGTGTTTGGAGCATAACTTAACAAAAGTTCTTACATAGAATTATGATAGGAAGACTTTTAGATAAATATAAACACTTTAAAATAAACAGTTTTGTATCCTAGAACCAGGGGGCAGCTTTCGGCAGTTTGGTATCAAAGGGGTTAATAATGTAGAATAGGATTTATTCAAACACCCAAGGCTTTTCTCTACACTCTGTATAAATGTAGACATTATAGTGGGGTTAGTTTTATAACAATGTCAGTCACAAATTCCAGCCATTTCAACATTGTCGTTTGTCTTCAATACACACACACACACACACACACACACACACACACACACACACACACACACACACACACACACACACACACACACACACACACACACACACACACACACACACACACACACTATCTCTCTTTCTCTCTCTGTTTCCCTCACGCCTCTCTCTCATCTCTCATCATCCTCCTCCTTTCTCCTTTCCGCATCTCTCTCTTTT